>JAJPUD010011362.1:0-35915 GCA_023553655.1 Myrmecobius fasciatus | reverse complement strand
ATTGCCCCTTATAACTGCTTTAGCCGTATCCCACAAATTTTGGTGTGTTGTCTCCTTTTTGTCATTCTCCTGGATGAAATTTTGATTGTGTCTATAATTTGCTCTTTCACCCATTCATTCTTCAGGGTTAGATTATTTAATTTCCAATTAACTTTTGGTTTATTTTCTCCTGGCCTTATATTGCATGTGATTTTTATTGCATCATGATCTGAAAAGGATGCATTTACTATTTCCTTTCTGCATTTGGTTTTGAGGTTTTTATGCCCTAACACATTGTCAATTTTTGAATAGGTTCCATGGACTGCTGAGAAAAAAGTAAACTCCCTACTGTCTCCGTTCAACTTTCTCCATAGATCTATCATACCTTACTTTTCTAACAATTGGTTTATCTCTCTAGTTTCTTTCTTGTTTATTTTGTGGTTTGATTTATCTAATTCTGAGAGAGCAAGGTTGAGATCCCCCACTAGTATCGTTTCGCTGTCTATTTCTTCTTGCATCTCTCTTAATTTCTCCCCTAAGGATTTGTGTGTTATTGCACTTGGTGCATATATATTTAGTATAGATATTGCTACATTATCTTTGGTACCCTTTAATAAAATATAGTTTCCTTCCTTATCTCTTTTGATTAGATCTATCTGGGCTTTTACTTGATCTGAAATAAGGATTGCTACCCCTGCTTTTTTTTGTTCACCTGAAGCATAATATTTTCTGCTCCAGCCATTTACCTTCATCTTATATGTGTCACTATGTCTTAGATGTGTTTCTTGTAGACAACATATTGTGGGATTCTGGTTTTTAATCCAGTCTGATATCCACTTCTGCTTTATGGGAGTGTTCATCCCATTCACATTCACAGTTAGAATAACTAATTCTTTATTTCCTGCCATCTTATTTACCCAAGTTATGTTTTCCCCTTTCCTTTCCCCTTTCTCCCTTCCCCCCTCCTCAGTACTTTGCTTTTGATGACCCCCTCCCCCAAACAATACTCCACCCTTTAGATCCTCTCCCTCTGTTTTTACTCCTTTCCCCTGATTCTTCTATTTTTCCTTCTTTTAGTTTGTCCCTTACTTTTCCTCCTTTCCCTCCCACTTCCCTCTAGCAACAGACAAGTTTCTATGTGAAATCAATGTCTGATATACACTTTTAGAGCCCAACCTGATGAGAGTAGGATTTACACAATGCTCATCTCCCTCCCCTCTTTCTCTCAATTATATTAGGTTTTCTTTGCCTCGTCAAGTGATTTTACCTTGTTTTTACCTCCTTTTTTTTTAGATCTTATTTTACCACTTTTTCCCTCTTTTCCCCAGTATGACAACCTTTTGCCTTCTAGTTCTCTTTTTCATATTATCAAAGTAATATCTACTTAATTATACCCCCAAACTTTAAATATCCCCTAGTAAAAATAAAGTTCTCAAGAGTCCTTTCCTTTTTACCTTTTTATGCATCTCTTGAGTTCTGTGTTTGGGTGTCGAATTTTTTGTTCAGATCCGGTCTTTTCATTACAAATAGGTGAAATTCACCTATATCATTGGATGACCATCTTCTTCCCTGAAGGATAATGCTCATTCTAGCTGGATAGGTTATTCTTGGTTGTAATCCAAGTTCCTTTGCCCTTCAGAATATCTGGTTCCAGGCCCTTCGATTCTTCAGTGTGGAGGCTGACAGATCCTGTGTGATTCTAATTATTGATCCTTGGTATTTGAATTGTTTCTTTCTAGCTGCTAGCAGAATCTGTTCCTTGGTGCTATAGTCCTGAAATTTAGCCACGATATTCCTTGGGGTCTTAATTTTGGGGTCTCTTTCAGGAGGTGATCGGTGAATTCTTTCAATGGTGATTTTGCACTTTGATTCTATAATCTCAGGGCAGTTTTCTTTCAGGATTTCCTGGAAGATAGTGTTTAGATTCTTTTTTTTCATCATGGCTTTCAGGAAGTCCAATAATCCTTAGATTGTCTCTCCTAGATCTATTTTCCAAGTCATTTGTTTTTCCTAGGAGATATTTCATATTTTCTTCTAATTTTTCATTTTTTTGTTTTTGTTTGACTGATTCTTGAAGTCTTATTGAGTCATTCCCTTGCATTTGTTCAATTCTCATTTTTAAAGTGTTGTTTTCTTCAGTTACCTTTTTAAGCTCCTTTTGTAACTGGCCAATTTGTTCATTGCACTCTTTTTCCACTTCACTAATTTTATTTTTCAATAAATTGGTGTCTTTTTCATATCTCTTTTGCAGGGCATCATAACCTTCTTGCACTGATTTCAGTTTATTTTCCCATTTATCCTCCAGCTCTCTTTTGAGGTTCTTTATGCAATCTTCCAGAAAGGCCTTTTGAAAAGGGGACCAGGCTGATTTTCTCTGGATTTTTGTCCAAAGGAACCTTTGGATCTGGGGTGATCATCTCTTCTTTTTCTTTATAAAAGTTGTCTATGGTGAGAGCTCTCTTTTGCTTCTTCATCATTTTTTTTTTTAGACAGCGTGGATATCTCTTTAAGGTAGGGAAAAAAAAACGGGGGCTGCAAAAAGTATTGCCCTGGGGCACTTTGACGAGTTGACTTAAGGTGCTGGGCAGGTGGGGGCTAGGATTAAGGCCAAATTACTCCTTAAACAAGGCAAGTCTGCCAGAACACCTGCCCCCAATCAGGGCAGAGTGTACTGAAGGCCTCAGATTAACTCCAGGTGTTTGGAATTTGGAGTTTTGAGTTTGGAACTTCTGCCACGATGAGCTGAGCTGAGTCCCACCCTCACTTCTGGCCTATGCAGGAGTCGTCTATTTATCTCTCTGTCCGAGTCCAACTAATGTGATATGAAGTTATCCAGAGAGCAGTGTCCAAATATTTCTGAGTTCATTGACTTGAAGATCAGTTCAGAGGCTTATTTTATTGTTGATTTGAGAGAAGATTGGAGGAGAGGCAGAAAGTCACCTTTTCACTCCACCATCTTGGCTCCGCCCCCCAGGAATTTTGTTTTAAAGTTCCTGTCAGTTTGGGAAATTCTGCATTTTAAATTTCCTTTCAATTATAATTTTCATTAATTTATGTATCTTTAAATGAACTTATTGTTCTTCATTCTGAAATAACACCGAGGACATCAAGATTGTGATATTTTGACTTGTATCTGAATTGGATTTAAGGGAGGCAGGGCTCTGAACAGATATGTTTTAATTGAATTAGTGGACCTAGGTGGAGTGATTTATCTGGTTGCTTTGGTATATGTATAACTTTAAGCAAATATCTAATAGGAACTAGGAATAGAAAATGAAAGCAGCTTTTTAAGGTTAATCATTGAGTAGGAAAGAGTGTACTAAGTGAACCCTTTCTCATTTTTTATTTTATTTTATAAATGCTCACATTGTTAATGAAAAGACATCCAATTCATTATTGATTATGCAGATTTATTTTGGGTATAAACTATTTTGATTTGTGAAAGTGTTAAATGCTGACTTCAAAAACACATATACCGTTCTTTAACAATACATCATTCAAAGTATATTTGTGAATATGTATGTGTTTGTACACACACACACACACACACACACACATACACACTGATTCAGGCAAAAAAAAAGAGAGAGAGAGAGACATTGTCTTAAAACAATTAGTTTAGTATCACAATTTAGTTTGGTCATGGCCATTTCGGGATTGTCCATGAACAGGCTGTTTTATGATTTCCCTCATACTAATACTACACTATAAATATAGAATTTAGAAAAAGACAATAGTAATCCCACAAAAACATTGCATAGAAATAACTGGTATGTGCCATATTGTGGTCAAAGGAAAGCTTACATAGTTTGAGTATCATCCCATTAGCACATTTTCATTAAACTATTTCTTTGGAGAATTTCAGTAACTCTCCTAAAGTGGACACTCAGGCAAATATACTGATTTATAGATTGTTCTAAAATTTAAATCCCACTTAACTTATTGGTTATTTCGGCTTGATATCCACGTACTAGTCTTAAATGATTCTAATTGATTCAACCAACTTAATAAATGTGAGGAAGCATCTGTTAAGTGTTTCTAGCCAATCTTATCTCCAAACACTTTAATATACCAAAACAATTCTGCAAGTAATAAGCAAGTAATTCAGCAAAATGGGAAGCACATTGATTCTAACTTCAAATCAGTTTGAATTCCAGTGCTATTAATGATGAATAGTTAAACTACTTATTGTTAAGACCCAATTGGAAAGCCTTCGATAAATTACAGATTAATAAAATCTGTAAGACCCTGTGTTCTTCCAAAAAAAAAAAAAAGCCTTCAACGTGGGTAATTAAACCACAACACAAAGATGTTTCAGATGAAACATTATGGAATATGGAATCTAATGGTAATATACAAATAATTTTAATTACTACTGTTTATTTAATTTTTTTTTGATTACTCCTATTCTTAAAATATAATCAGGAGTTCTAAATATTTCTTTCTCCTGCTATAGATCATACCTCCTTAACTTTTTGTAACCACTGCATTGTGATATTTCTTTCCATATCCCCATTTCCAGGTCATTGATTAAACAAAGCATTAAGGAAGCAGGAACAACAAAAGAAAGCTCTATTGATCTCCTGTGTGCTCTGTCAAGATTCTTCCTTGACATGGAACATGCTCACTCAAATGCACTTGCCTTTAATAACTCAGTCCCTCCAAAATCGATCCTGGAATCTCTATACCACACATCAGTTGTCTTGGTAATGATGTATTGTGAATAGTTCAGTACTCTAGATCCCTAGGAACTATCATCATGCATTCTCCACTGTCAGCATTTTTTACTTATCCTCTGAAGACGAGAAAGAAGCAGGGGTTTGATGAACATCTGTGTTGAGTGACTAGGTAAAGACCATAAAAAGTCTTGAAATTAAAGTTTGTGGAAAGGAATGTTACCTTCCAAAATCTACAGTTTCCTTTATTCTTAAAGAGAAATAACATAATATTTACCTATTTCATGAGATTTCTGGAAAGAGAACACATTAAAACCATTAAATGCTATAATTTTTTTTAGCACTCCTATTATTAGTAGAATTCCTATGACTGCTGCACAAATATTTTCTTCTAGTTTCTCATCCATTTTACTCATCCTCATTGTACCATCTTGACCCATAATTCCATTTTCTAATTAGCACTATTCTTTATATACTATCTCCCTTATAATGGAAGTTTTTCAAGGGAAGGGAATGTTTTGTATTTTATATTTTTATCTACTTTTTATTTTTTTAAGCATATTGCTTGGCACATTAGCTGAAACATTTATTTTTTGTCATCCATCATGGAATGGAGGTGACACTGTATTTTCTAAAGTTATAGTATCAGATCTCACATTTTGGCATGCCTAACAAAGCAGAAAACTATTAGGACAGATCTGGTAACCAGTAAAAATAAGATAAGAATGTTTACAAATTAACTTAGTTGTAGGATAGTATATTTTATAGAAAAATAAATTAAATCAGACTGTCTTCTGAGGCGTAGAGTATACATTCGTAAAGAGAGTATCTAAGCTAAGGAAATAATGAGTCTTTAAAGTATTACCAATAAAGAACAGCAAGATGGCACAGGGAAAGCTAGATCAGTCAGTGAATATAGTACCAACCCTGAAGTCAAGAGGACCTGAGTTCAAATCTGTCCTCACATAGATTTAACACTTACTAGCTGTGTAACTCTGGGCAAATCACTTAAACCCATTTGCCTAGCCAAAAAACAGAATAACCAATAATTCTCAAGTATTTCAATTTTTTTTCAAAAATATGATTTCCTAAGATTTTTTCTCATGGTAATAGTATTTATGATTTGTTAAATATAAGGACATTCATTTCTTACTGTCATGTTCATGACTATTCCTATGTTTAGATAGACTGGTCCTACATTGCCACACACACTTCCACCACACACACACACACGCGCACACACACATATACCACAGAAACACCCACATAGACAAACATACACACACAAATATGTAAATCAAACTTACCTGTCCAGGTTCCTAAGAATAGTCATGCACTATTTTGGTAGAACCTAATATTGTTTGCTAGGTCATACTTTCTCTTGGCATAGATTCTTTGAATATATTACTAGTATGCCACAATAAGGTAGATCTTGTTGATGTAAACACAGATTTAAAGTTCATGTAATTGAAGAGATCATAAGGAGTTCTATATTCAACTTTGATTGATTTGTTTTTATTTTTTTTGAAAGGAAACTTACTCAACAAAACACTGACATTTAAAGGTAGGTGGGAGCTTAAACAGCAACTATTTCAAAACCTTTATTTTAGAGAAAAAGAAATTAAGATATAGAACTGGAAGGGACATAAAGGAGAGTAAAATATAGCCTGATGATTTTGTAGTGGAAAATATGGCTTTGAAAAGTTATGTGATTTGCCCAATATCACATGTAAAAACTCTCAAAAGCAGAATTCAAATCTAGGTTCTCTGACTTCAGTTATTCTACTATTTCCATAGATACATTCCACTCAGAATATTATGGGAAACTCTGAACTATACTGTGCAAAAGCTAGTAATGATGCAATTCTTTTTAGGAGAACAGATTATATTTAAGATGTTCTGATTTCTAACACAAATATAGAAAGGTAAGGGATCACTGGAATAAATTAGGATCATAGGACAAAATAGTCAATAACTATAGCAATCTAGTGTTTGATAGAGCCAAAGACTCCAGCTTCTGGGAGAAAAACTCACTATTTGACAAAAACTGCTGGGAAAATTGGAAATTAGTAAAGAAGAAATTAGGGCTTGAGCCAAGTCTTACACAAAGTCAAAATAGGTCCATGATTTAGAGATAAAGAGTGATGGTATAAGGAAATTCAAAGAACATAGGAGAATTAACCTCTCAGATCTTTGGAGAAGGAAGGAATTTTTGTTCAGAGAAGAACTGGAACTTATAATTTAACACCAAATAGATAATTTCAATTATATTACATTAAAAAGTTTTTGTACAACCAAACAAATACAGATAAAATTAGAAGGGAAGCAATAAATTGGGAAATCATTTTTACATTTAAGGGTTCTGATAAAGGCCTTCTTTCTTTCTTTTTTTTAAATTAATTAATTAATTTTTTAATTGTATTTGCATAACATATGCGTGGGTAATTCTTCAACAATAACCCTTACATAGCTTTCCGTTACAAATTTTCCCCCCAACTCCCCACCCCTCCCCTAAATGGCAGGATGTCCACTACATGTTAATTATGTTAAAATATTGGCAAATCGAATATATGTATACATATTTCCAAACTTATCATTGTTGTGCAAGAAAAATCTTATCTACTCAAACGATATATCAGATAAAGGAAACACAATGTAAGCAAACATCAGTCAAGGAGTATGAGAATGTTATGTTGTGGTTCACATTTCTCATCCCTCTCTCTGGGTGTATATGGCTTTCTTCAGTGAACAATTGGAGGTGGTTTGAAACATTTCATTGTTGAAGAGAGCCATGTCCATCAGAATTGATCATCATATAGTACTGTTGTTGCCATGTATAATGATCTCCTGGTTCTGCTCATTTCACTCAGCATCAGTTCATGTAAGTCTCTCCAGGCCTCTCTGAAATCATCTTGCTGGTCATGTCTTACAGAACAATAATATTCCATAATATTCATATACCATAATTTATTCAGCCATTCTCCAATTGAAGGGCATCTATTCAATTTCCAGTTTCTAGCCACTACAAAAAGGGCTGCCACAAACATTCTTGCACATGTGGGGCCTTTTCTTTCCTTTATGATTTCTTTGGGATATAAGCCCAATAGAAATGCTGCTGGGTCAAAGGGTATGCACAGTTTGATAACTTTTTGAGCATAGCTCCAAATTGTTCTCCAGAATATAAAGGCCTTATTTCTAAAATATATAGAAAATTGACTCAAATTTGTAAGAATTGAAGCCATTCTCCAATTAATAAATGGTCAAAGGTAATGAACTGACAATTTTCAAAGGAAGAAATTAAAACCATTTCTAAGCATATGGAAAGATGCTCTAAATCACTATTGATTAGAGAAATGCAAATTAAGCCAATTCTGAGACACCATTACACACCTCTCAGATTGGCTAAAATTACAGGAAAAGATAATGGTGAATATTGGAGGGGATGTGGGAAAACTGGGACACTAATTCATTGTTAGTGGAATTACTAAAGGATTCAGTTATTCTGAAGAGCAATTTGGCACTGTGCTCAAAAAGTTATCAAACTGTGCATAGCCTTTGATATAGCAGTGTTTATACTGTGCTTCTCTCCCAAAGAGATCTTAAAGGAGGGAAAGGGACTCACATGTGCCAAAATGTTTGTGGCAGCTCTTTTTGTCGTGGCAAGAAACTGGAATCTGAGCGGATGTCCATCTTTTAGAGAATAGCTGAATAAATCATTGTATATGAAAGTTATTGAATATTTTTGTTCTATAAGAAATGATGAGCAGGATGATTTCACAGAGGCCTGGAGAGACTTACATGAACTGATGCTATGTGAGATAAGCAGAAGCAGGAAATCTTTGTACATGACAGCATCAATATTCTACAATAATCAATACAGATATACATGATGCTTTCTAACAATGTGATGATTGATGACAGTTCCAATGATCTAGTGATGAAGAGGGTCATCTATACCCACAAAGAGGACTGTGGGAACTGAATGTGGATAACAACATGATATTTTCACTCTTTTAGCTGTTTTTCATTTGCATTTTCTTACTGATTTTCTTTTCTTTTTGATCTGATTTTTCTTGTGCAACAAGAGAATTGTATAAGTGTTTACATATATTGGATATAACATATATTTTAATATGTATAACATATATTGGATTGCTTGAAATCTTGGGGAGGGGGTGGAAGGAAGTAGGGAAAAATCTGAAAAATAAGTCTATGCTACGGTCAAGGATGAAAAATTATCTGTTCATATGTTTTGAATATTAAAAAAAAGAAAGAAAAGAAAAGGTGCCCTAAAATGTGTACTTCTTTTAATCCTGGCCTGTTGAACCTAGCAGATGGTTATCCCACTTTGTATTTAAAACAAATGTGCATAATCTTTTGTGAAGATGATTTCGTTTACCATTGATGCATGGGTTGTGTACATACTGATAGACAACAGAAAATCCTATAGACCTAAAAGATGATCAACTCTTGCTGCAAGAGAACTCAACAGATATTTCATCCAAATAGCACTTCTGAGTGAAACAAAGTTGACAAATGAAGATAAAAATGTGAACTGAATACATTTTCTTTTTCCTGGAGTGAAGTCCTGTGTGGCTGGCATAGGTTTTCCAATCAAATCTAATATAATCAACATGTTTTTATGACTCCCAAAAGGAGTGAAAGGCATAGTTAGAGTAATGTTTTTACGACTTGTAGCAATGTTTCACACCATTATCAACAGTGTATATGCTCCCACTATTTTGAATCCCAATAAAGACAAAGAAAAAAATTATCTAGACTGGAAACTCTCATCACCAATATGCTAGAGGAGAACAAGATTTCATTTCTTGGGGATGATGATAATAACAATAACAATAACAATAACAACAACAACAACAACAACAATAATAATAATAATAATAATAATAATAATAATAATAATGTTGGTACCTTCTACCAGATGTGACAGCAAGCCCTTAGGAGGAATGAAGTAAGATACAGCAACAGTTACTGTCATTTATCACTGAAAACTTGTTCATTCCATGAAATTCTTATCACCAAAAATGTCTTCCATTTACCTAAACTCAACAAAATTTTGTGTATGCACCCTCACAGCAAACATTGGCATTTACTAGATTATATCATTGTAAGGAGAAGAGACAGATTGGATATGAGTAAGAAGATAACGTATGGCACAGTGATGGACAAACCACAGACTTACTCTCCAAGCTAAATATTCACATGAAATAAAAATTGGCAGCTCCAAGGAAAGACAATTACCAGAAGACTTGATATCAACAATTACAGTGCTTATCCATGTGTGAACAATTTATTGCTAATTTGGAGAGAAAGTTGAGCCAACAAACAGTTATCAACACCAGAATAGAAAATGTGTGTGCAATTTTTAGATATTTTGTTAGAGCACCATATTTACTCTTCTGAGTCAGAACAATCACAAACAATAGGATTGGTTTGAATAAAAAGATAGGAAAATTCAGAAGCTTTTAGCTAAAATAAATTAGACCTCCACAGCAATTACCAGCAGAAGAATTTGTCCACTTCTAACAAGGCTCTGTTCAACTCTATTATAAGTTAACCTTAGAATGATTCAGATTTCTTGGCTAAGTAAGAAAAGATAAGATGCAATTTTACAACAGACAATAAAAACTCCAAGCTCTTCTATAATTCTCTAATGACTATTTACAGGTTAAAGATTTTGGTTTATCTCACTCATTTTGTAGGGATGGAACCACACTGATCAATGATACTTGATCCTAGAGAGATGGCTGATCACTTCCATAGTATTGTCAAGAGATCATCATCAACCAGTGCTAAAATCATGAATTGTATAGCTTAGTTTGAAATCAATCCCTCCCTAAGTTGAACTTTCAACTGAGGACAAAGTTTTGAATGCTTTTAGTGTTGTCATGTGACAAAACATCTAATCAGCAGAGATCTACAAGTCAGGAGATTCACTACTCATACAAAATTTAGCAATTTATAAGGAAAAATCATATTATCCCTAAGAATATCAAGCTTGATGCTATTGTCTATCTACACAAATGAAAAGGAAATAGGTTGACCTATGCCAGTGACATGGGTAGGAGAAAACAGTTAATACATTGACAGTAAGATTCTTTCCAGAGTCCTTTTTAATAGGCTGATTCTTCAACTGGAATATAATCATCAACCAGGATCCAGTATGACTTCAGAAAAGGAATAATAATGGATATATTTTTGTTGTTATTATTTTTTTTTGCTGTTGCTCATTTGTTTTTTTGTATCTGAAAACTTCAGCAGATATACCAGAAGCAGCCTAAGGATTTGAATGTATGTTTATCCATATGACCAAAGCCTTTAATAATGTCAGTTAGCAGGAATTGTGGAAGACAAGGTAAAATTTGGTTTCCAGGAGAAAATTCTAGTAATCACATAGACTCTGTTTCTATCTTAACTTTCAAGCTTTCAAACTCTACTAAGGAGAGCACAATGCCAATGGTCTGGCCACATTCTTGAAATGCCAAATGTACATTTACCTAAAAGACTATTTTATGGTAAATTTTATGGAAAGGGATCTCATGGAGGCCAGAAGAGATTCAAGGACACTCAAGGTCTTACTTAAAAAATGCTGGCATTGATCATGAGATATGGGAAATTCTGGCATAGGACCATCCACCATGGCAAGCCTGCATCAAGAAGACATTGTATTCAATGAGGGAAGCAGAGTTGCAGTAGCTCAAAAAATGAGATTCATAAATTTAGAAACATCTTCAGTCTAAAAGTTCTTCTTGACTATTTGTGCTCACTTTGTGAAACAGCCTTCTGAGCTTGCATTGGTCTGATCAGCCACAATTGAACATGTCTTACTATGACCAGGATAACATATTGTCATTTTATCTTTCCTTACATGCAAAGGGCAATGGCAATGACTTCTTAGGTTATGGAAAAAACTGTCTGTAAACTTTAAAGTTTTGTAGAATACTGAGTAATGATTTTATAGTATGATTAATTGGTTAGGAGAATTCATATTATGTTCTACTCCTCTGACCCCTTAGGACCTGACAGGGAAGGAAGAATCAAATCTTTTATAATACTCTGAGTTGCTGCTTGTAGCATCTGCCCATTGTCAGTTTATTTGAGCATTAATTGTAAGGAAATACTATTAATTATGAATGATTTGGCTGTCAGGAGGAATAAGTCAGGCATCCATCCACACAACACCTTCTCCTGGCTCTCAGATAAAGTATTTGTGCTGATAAATGACAGATTATGACCTCTGGGATATTGGTATTCTGAGTAGAATATGCATTTTGTGAGTTACACATACATTTCTCAGTCTTACCCTTCTTTGCTTTCTGATGTTTACAAAAATGTTCCACTAACCAACTTTTCTTGCAATTCATTACCTAAACTAGATAGAATGATTTATCAGGAAGAATGTCAAACTAAAATCAAAAGAAATTACTTTTAATAAAAGAAATAAATAGAAATAGAAATAGAAAGAAGATAGAAAGAAATAGAAAATATAAAAAAAAGATAATAGGTTCAGTGTCTTTTGTAAAATTTTCTTAATCAGGTGGAGAGTAATTCATCATGAAAGGGCTTGACATTAAGGAGGGCACTGATTTTGGTTACCATCATGTGTGTCATCTACATAAGTGAGTAACACAACACATTGTAAAAAGTAGGTACTTAATACATATTGATTGTATTTGTTGACCTTCAAATAATTCAACTAATGTAATGCTTCATAGTAGCATGAAGATGATTCTGAGTTCTCAAGTCCTATGAGAGTAGAACATACATTGTAGTTGGTCATACCAAACTGTCCTGACTTTGAATCCATTATAATGAAGGGCAGCGTTCTTTTATTAGAAGATCATTCTAGCTAAGTTCAAAAGAAGTCAGAATAGCTTTTGAGCATAAGGAAGTCTTTGAAAATCTCATCTTCAGGAGGATATTGTGGATATGGTAGAATAGTCAGTAAATATCAGTCTCTGCAGATTTCCCCCCCAAACAGAAAAAAATTGCATCTTGGGGTGAACAGAAAATAGTGGAAAATTAAGAAACTTGAGGACCTCCCATAAAAATCCAAGATTAGCCCATGTGAAGTGCAAATACTTCAGCTAGCTACACAGAAACAGAAAGTGTGGATTCCTGGGACTAGCTGGATTTGGCTGGAGCCTCAGTACAAACCACAAGATCTATCACCTCCTGGACTGTGTGTGAAGTTAAGGGTCTGAGTCCAAGAAGACTGAGTGAACTTTGACTGAATGGGAATGCCAGGCCTAGCTGTACTATAAGAGACTCATCCCTGGATGAGAAGGAGCTAGCAACTGGTGAGTGCATAAGCAGTGATCAGGGATGCTGTTGGTTGTGGACACTTATAGGAGGGGAAAATTTCATATTTGGGATTCTAGATCAGAGGGGACAGTTGAAGTGAAGTCAGAGACACCATATTCCCACCCCACGATCAGACATATTTACACTAATACTTTTCATTAAAAAAAAAAAGAACTAGCAAAAGTTCAGCAAAGAAGAAAAAACCCAAAATAGAAATTTACTGTGGGAACAGGGAATAAACCTTATCATTTTCATAGGAGGAAACTGAAGTAAAAAAGCCAGCTAGCTGTCCCCAAGAGGTATAGCTCTTAAAGATGAAAATAATTCTGAAAATTAGAATTGGGGTGCAGCTATATGTCACAGTGGATAGAGCTCCAGCTCTGAATTTAGGAGACCTGAGTTCAAAGCTGGTCTCAAAAACTTAACACTTCCTAGCTGTGTGACCTGGGGCAAGTCATTTAATCCCATTTGACTCAAAATTAAAAACAAAAAACAAAGAAGAGAATTAGAATTAAGCAAAGGAAAGACAGCAAAGAGACCAAAAAATAAGAAAAGAATGTAAAGATTGGAAAATAAATAGAATAGAATGTGAAACATATAAGAAAAACAACAGATCTAAAGAACAGGTTGGGAAAAGAAAATATGAGAATAATTGAACTGTGACCCCCCCAAAAAAAACAAAACAAAACAAAACAAAACATTACTCAATAATGCAAGAAATAATCCAACAAAATTGTCCTGGAGTGATAGAATATTACGGGGAAATAAAAATAGAAAAAAATCTACCAGTCACCCTCCCAAAAAGATCCTTTGTGAAAAAACATGCAGGAATATTATTGCCAGATTTGGAAACACCTAAACCAAACAGAAAAGTTTACAAGAAACAATTCAAGTAAGCTGAAGTTACAAATAAAATTGCATAGTAATTATCAGAAGTCACAATAAAAAAATAGTAGGTTCTCAAATCATATATACTAGAAATCAAAAGAATGAGGCTAAAAATACCATAGCAAACATAACAAAATTAACCATACTTACTAACACTTATCTTAAAAGACTCAAGAAACACTTTTTTTTTTTTTATGGTTCCCCATGATTGTGACTTCCTTTAAAATGATTGTCAAGAATAAAAAAAAAAGTTAGAATTTTGAGTAAAGAACCTCTCTTGCTTTATGGTCTGAAAAATCAAGCTGAAAAATTCAGCTATTTTCTCTGAGTATTACTCACTAATTTTCTCTGGTTACCTGTCAGTCTCTCAGTTTTTCTATATCTATGTGTATGTATCTGACTCTCTATCTGTCCCCCTCTGTCTTTCTCTGTCAGTCTCTGTATCTCTTGATTTTCTTCCTCTGTCTCTGTCTCTCTCTGTTTCTGTGTAGATGTCTCTGTCTATATCGATCTCTGTCTTTTTGTTTTTAACTGTTTCTGTGTGTCTCTCTGTCTCTCAGTGTGCATTTGTGTGTATATGTGTGTGTGTCTCATTCTGTCTCTATATCTCTCTCTCTGTCTCTCAAGTGAGGTGATTTCTGCCCACCCTATTCCTTGTGAATTTAATGGTAACAATTTAAAACTTACAGAAAAAGTACAAGGAGAGTTCTATGTGTTCCTTCACAGAGTTTTGTATACTTTGAACTTATACTAATGAAAATTATATTTCCTTTTTTTTTCTTAGTACCTTTCCCCATTTTTTTGAACAAATCAGATTGTCAAGTTTATGAGAATGGATTTTCCCTACCAAAACATGTAGATTGTTAATAAGTATTCCCACAGAATCATTTTAGTTCAGAATTGAATAAGGGAAAAAAAAGTGGAATTTCCTGTCTTGGAATGAACTTTAAATGAAATTTTTCTAAGGCTAAGTTTAACTAAAAGCCACCTAAGGGAAGATTTCTTCAAAGGCAGGTTTTTAGGAGAAAGAAGAAAGGATGTAACAGGGCATTATCTTATTGTTTAAAATCCCTGTCAGATATCAAAGAGATCTGATCCATATAATAATAATATTTTTTGTGGCAGGAGAGGGAAGGGAGATGGCAGTAGCTTGAGTACCTCTTCAGATAATGATTAGTTACTATATCTAATAGAGTTGAAATTTATGGAAATGATAGTTTATCTTTAAAAAGAATTTCAAGAATTAACATTGTCCTACATGTAAATAAAAATCTTATTTAATTAGTACAAAAATCCCTTAAGGTAAATCTTATTATCTGCATTTCAGAAGATGGGAAGGCCAGTAAAATTAAGAAATTTGACAAGAATTATACAGTAAGAAAATATCTAAGTACTTCTGATATTTTTGAAGGTAAAAAAGCTATATTTTATATAGTAATATATAGGTATTTATTTATATTTATATATATCATTCTATATATAGGTATAATATAGACATATATTACATATGCATATATATACATATATATATATATATATAAACATATACTCTACCTATGTACCTAAAATGCATGTGTATACAAATGTTGGTCATTCATATTTTAATATGCCAAATAAGTTACTATATATGCATATATGTCTCTAAAATATATGTTTCTCACAACATTTCTCACAACTAGTCTCAGCCTTACATCCAGAATCTTTTTGTGGACAAAATGGTGTGACTGACAAGTTGAGATGCTCATGCCTGCTACAGATGCTACTCCTTGCTATTTAGTCAATATGAATGGAGTACTTTAGATATCTGGCATATAACATTTGATGGATTCTACATGTAGTATATGCACAAGTGTTCCTGTACCCACATGCACATACATACACACATATACACACAAACACACATCTTCTCTTAAAAATAACTTGATTTTGACCATTTCCAATATCCAAGGTAACAAGTGAACATGGTGAATCCATTTCTTAGCATTACAGTTCCAACTTTGTTCACCAAATGTGATTCATGGTAATGTTTCTTCTCAAGCTGAAAGGAAATTTCACTGCTTTGTACATTTGTTACAACATGAACAATGAACTGATAGCTTTGAGGGAAAATGAATGAATCAGCATTGAGCTTTTGAAATGTCATTGTTCTTTATATTGAAATTTATAGAAACAATATTACTATGTGAAGTAATGCTGGGAGAATATATTGCTGAATTTTTTTTATCACTATTTGTGTCAATGGGCAATAATTCCTTTTAAAATAAGACAATTGTAATGTAACAACTTCTCTCCTACCCTCTAAGAAATGCTGATACACTTTTCTCAAAATGTGTTTGTGTTCCCTTTTCTAATCAAATGAAAAATCGTGCCCTCATATTCTTGACTGCTGGTATTAACTACAAAAGAAAACAAAGTTCTGATTATTTCAACATGTTTAATGGCCTCTTTCCGTCATCAAACAGATCATGGACAAGCAGAATGATTCTTGGTTTCCACTAACAATACATCATGATGAAGCTAGTGCATTTATAATAAATGATGCTGAAACACAAAAGATAAAATAAAAGAAAGCCCAGAAATGTCTACTTGAACTACAATAGCTGAGGATTGTTTAAGGTTTCTCTTTTGGGGGGTTGGGAGATGTTGGGTAGATTGACATAGTCAGACATATTAGAAGACCTGGGTTTAAATCCTGAATTCGACAATTATTGGATATGTTGCCCGAGGAAAGTTATTTAACCTCTTTCAGCTATTTAAATGGAAAATGGAAAAATGAAAATTGGGCAGCACATACAGTAAGACATGCAAATTAATGTAGAAAAATCCAATCACATACATCAGCTTTGAATTTGTTTACTCAAATGAAATTCTTACCTCTGACATTAGAACAAAATACATATCAACTGAATGACTTATCAACCTCTTTATTTACAGATGTAGAAGGTCTCTCTTAATTCCTATTCCCCTTAATATCTCTAAAGCATTTAAGATAATTAGTCAAATTAGTCAAATATCCCAGGATATTATCTCTGCTCTGAATTTTCAAGACACTTTTTTTTCCCTCTCTTCTTGGTTTTGTCTAGAAATGTGTTATTTTATAGATCTTCTCCCTATATTTGGATGATAATACATGGCAAGCATACTGCCTGTCCATGTACCCCAACAATCTATCTTGGATCTTTTTCTTCTTGCTTTGTTTATTCTCTCATTTAGTGACATTGTGCTTCTATGATTTCATGTATAATATATATATATATACAAAAATAATTTTCTGATCTACATATCAAGTTTATTTATATGATATAGGAGACAATTCTTTTTATCTATGACTGCCACACAATGATATCTAAACCATTTTCTCTTACCATTTTACTCTTTTATTGAGCTACTATGCATGTCCATATTTGTACATTTTCCTTTCTTTTGTGTTTCATTCATATATACATATATATATATACATATATATATATATATACATATATATATATATATATATATATATATATATATTTGTTTTTTGCCTAGAGTCACACAGCTAGGGAATGTTAAGTGTCTGAGACCAGATTTGAACTCAGATCCTCCTGACTTCTCGACTAGCACTATATCCACTGCGCCACCTAGCTGCAAATGCAAAAATCTTAAATATAATAGTAGCAATGAGATTATAACAAGTTATTCCAGGGTAACCCAGTATGACCAATGAAGATTTATACCAGGAACACAGCGCTGGTTCAATATTAGAAAAATTATTAGCATAATTGACTATATCAATAATCAAAGGAACAGAAATCATATGATTGCTTCATCAATAGATGCAGAAAAAACATTTGAAAAATCCAACAGCCATTCCTATTAAAAAACACCAAAAAGTATGGGAATAAACTAAAAACATTTTTCACACAATTAAAGTCAGATCTAATCAATTGGAAAAATATCAAGTGTTCATCATAGGCAGAGCGAATATAATAAAAATGACAATACTACCTAAATTATTCTACTTATTTAGTGCTATACCAATCAAACTCCCAAGAAATTATTTTATGGATCTAGAAAAAAAATATTAACAAAGTCCATCTTAAGGAAGAAAAGATCAAGAATTTCAAGGGAATTAGTGAAAAAATGCTAATGAAGGTGCCCTAGTTGTGCTAGACCTAAAACCATATTATAATCCAATCATCATCAAAACCATTTGTAATAGCTAAGAAATAGAGTAGTCCACCAGTGAAATAGGTTAGGATCACATGACAAAATAGTCAAAATTATAGCAATCTAGTGTTTGACAAATCCAAAGACTGCAATTTTGGGGATAAAAATTCATTATTTGACAAAAAGTGCTGGGAAAATTGGGAACTAGTATGGAAGAAAGTAGGACTCAACCACACCTAACACCACATAATAAGATAAGATCTAAATAGGTTCATGATGTAGACATAGTGATTTTAAAATCACAAATTAGAAGAACATAGGATAGGTGACCTCTCAGAACTGTGGAGAAGGAAGGAATTTATGTCCAAAGAAGAACTGGAACTCATAATTGGTCACCAGATAGATAATTCTGATTATATTAATTTAAAATCTTTTGTACAAATGAAACTAATGCAAAGAAGATCAGAATGGAAGCAATAAACTGGGTTATGACATCTGAAAATGTTTCTGGTTATTTTGATTGTCCTAAAGAACATAGACTTTCATAAAATATCACTTGAAAATAATATATAAAGGAAGAGGCAGATTTAGAACTCACGTCTCTAAACATCATATCTTAAGTTTTGTTTCACTGAGAGCATTTTTTTGAAATGAGGGGCCTTGTCAATGTAGTTCTGATTTTACCTTCTCACCTCTATGTTTTTCCAATGTCCAGGCTCATAATAATGTGTCTAATATATGTCCACCATTCACTGGTGGCTTCAGGAAAGGGAACAACAACAAAAAAAGAATATACTTGTAGTATCCATAATAAAAGGCACCTTTGACAAGGCTCCCATAAATCACAATATAGGCAATGAAAAAAAAAAAACTTGATATTTTGCCCTCTATTGTATTGTCCTTTCTATTTAATTAGCAAACATATCCTTATGATCTAAGTGATTGCATTCTGCTATGAACTAGTCTATTTCCATTATTACCTCATGGGAAGATTAGCATTAGGTTACTTCTTTCACAACTGAACTTAATATCTTTGTTTTCATTTTTTTGAGTAGATCCTTTAAACTAAAAAACCTTAACCCCTACCAAAAGAGCAGTAGTAGTAATGACATAAATCTAGTCCTCAGCCTCTCCTCTCTTACCTGGACTTATCTTTAGAAAATAAACATATACTCTGAAATTGGTTCTGAACTCAAAAATTAACTACTAGTTTCCTTACAGAATAACGTTTGATAATTCAGGATATTTTCAGTGACATGATGATCCCTGCTTCTCCATGAAAAATAATTTTTATTACTGGAGAGTTGGTGAGCACAAAATCAATCAGTCAATTATTTCTTGAGAAAATCAGACTCTCTTTCACAAGCAGCCACCTTAGAATTCTTAATATATGCTTTGTTATTGTGCTCTTCCATTTACCTAGATCAATAATATCTGGGTCATTCCTTTGGAAATCCTGCCTCACTGAGGGAGGGAACTATTGTACTCAGCTTTGGATCACCTAGGTCCAGTGAAATCTGTGCACTCAAAGGTCTGGAATTGTTTTAGAAGAAAACCTCATTTATGCAGAAGACTAAATGATACAAAAAGATAGTGTAATTTCAGGGGATAGGACATCAGTAACTATATAATTCATCAAATACCTTTTGTAAATAATGACACTTCAAGAATGTTTTTAAGGGAATAAGATGGAAATGAGGAGTGAGTATATATTTTTTCCTATTATTTTATTTATTTATTTTTATTAAAGCTTTTTATTTGCAAAACATATGTATGGGTAATTCTTCAACATATACCCTTACAAAGCTTTCCATTACAAATTTCCCTCACCTAGTACCCACCCTTCCCCTAGATGTCAGGAAATCCACTACATGTTAATTATGTTAAAATACTTGACAAATAGAATATATGTATACATATTTCCACACATCTTGCTGTGCAAGAAAAATCACATCTACAAGAAAAAAAAATCAGAGAAAGGAAACCCAATGCAAGCAAATATCAATAGAGAGCATGAAAATGTTATGTTGTGGTCCACATTTCATATCCCTCTCTCTGGGTGTATATGGCTTTCTTCACTGAACTATTGAAACTGGTTTGAATCATCTCATTGTTGAAGAGAATCATCTCCATCTGAATTGATCATCATATAGTTTTGTTGTTGCCGTGTATCTGGTTCTGCTTATTTCACTCAGCATCAGTTCATGCAAGTCTCTCCCGGCCTCTTTGAAATTGTCCTGCTGGTCATTTCTTATAGAACAATAATATACCATAACATTCATATACCATAATTTATTCAGCCATTCTCCAATTGATGGGCATCTATTCAGTTTCCAGTTCCTTGCCACTACAAAAAAGGCTGCAACAAACATTTTTGCACATGTGGGACCCTTTCTCTCCTTTAAGATCTCTTTGGGATACAAGCCCAATAGAAACACTGCTGGGTCAAAGGGTATGCATAGTTTGATACCTTTTTGAGCATTCTATGATTTTATTAAAGCTTTTTTTATTTACAAAAGATATATATGGATAATTTTCCAACAACCTTATGTTCCAATTTCCCCCTTCTCCCACCCCTCCCTTAGATGGCAAGTAGTCTAATATATGTCAAACTTGGTAGAAATATATGTTAAATCCAATATATGCATACATATTTATGCAATTATCTTGCAGTACAAGAAAAATCAAATCAAACAACAACAAAAAATGAGAAAGAAAATAAAATGCAAGCAAATGACAACAAAAAGATTTATTTTTTTTTCCATTTCATCAAATCTATTTTGTAAGGAGTTTTCTTCAGATAATTTCTGTGTTTCTTTTCCCAAACCTCTCTCAAAGTTCTAATTTCCTTTTCCCATTTTTCTTCTAGCTCTGTTTCAAGAATTTTTTTTGAATTCTTCCAAGAGAGCCTCGTGGGATGGGGACCAATTTAGATCATCCTTTGGATCTCCATCTGGAGACGATTTGCTTTTACTGTCCTCAGCCTTTGAAATCTGTTTTTCTCTTTCTCCATAAAAAAACGTCTATGGACAAGGTTCTTTTTGCTTTTTTGCTCAATTAAAAAAAAATGGTTAATGCCTGCTTTTAGGGAAAAGAGGATATTATCCAAGCTTTTTCTATGTGCAAAATTGGATGTGCAGTATCAGTGTGGACTATCTCTGGTGCTGGATGTGCATGGCTATATTCCATGAAATTCTCACATTCAGTAGCTCACTATTTGCCTGTTGTATTTCTGTTGAATATCTTATAACTAGTCTGTTGATCTACTGACTTACAACCATGACAGTGTAGCCAATACTGCTGTCGATTCTTCCTGGTAGATTCTCTGGAAAACAGAGCCCACACTGCCTGGGACTGTGTGCTGCCTGTGCCCACCTCCCTCTTTGCCCAATTACAACAAACCTTTTCTGGAGATCTTCAAAATTACCTTCCACTGGAAATTTGTTACACTCCCAATTTTCATGGGTTCTGTCACTCCAAATACAGTTTATAGGCTTGATTTGCTTTTACTTTTAGTTTTATGGAGAGAGCTCAGAAAAAAGATGTGACTACTCTTTACCATTTTAGCTTTTTCCCCCAGGATCAATGTATTTCAGACATTATAATCAGTGTGGAAAAATGTACAGAAAAAGAAGATGTGTCATATATAGAAAACACCAATTACACTATTGTAACTCATTTAACCTAGTACTCTTCTAGACAATTATAATTATTGCCATTTTACTTACTCATTGCTTCCACTACACATATAGTCATACATACACACACAGACACCCACATACTAACATATAAACTCACATACTATTGACCCAAGAGGAAAGACATTAATAAAGATTTATTAAATATTTATTATGTGCAGTGTAAAATACTAAGCATTTAAAAATATTAGCTCATGTGACCCTCACAACAATCCTGGAAGAAAGGTGTCATATTTATTTCCAGTTTATGGGTGAGGAAAGTGAGTCAGTATAGGCTCAGTGACTTCTCCAGCTGATATTTATCTGATGAGAGATCTGATTTCAGGTCTCTCTTGTTGCAGACCCAGAATTGTACTAGGGCAGTTTGTTGTCCGACAGACATGATGTATAGATGAAAAGTTGACCATGGTATCAGATAATCTTATTTTAAGTTTTTTTTTTTTCTAATATACACTGACCATGTAACCATGAGCACATAAACTCTCAGTTTTTGTAAATTATCTATATCTTCAGTTTACTATGTATCCTTTATATAATTAGAAAATGTTTCCTTAGGACTTAACTCCCTATACAGATGAAATCACAATTCCAGGAGAAATGTGTTCAATTTAAATACCTATTAACTCCCAATGACTTATATTGATTCCAAAGATTGTTCGATATCATATCAATGGTGAAATGATGTTGCTGTATTAGTAGACCTTAAAAATAAGTAAACTTCATTTAGATTTTAGCAACAGTTTTTATCATGGGAGTTGGATGCTAATAGCTTCAGCAAAAACAAAACAAAACAAAACAAAGCATAGCAATCATTTTAGTGTGCTCAGCAAACTCATGTACTTTAAAATCATCAAAAGTGTCACCTAATAATTATATTTCCCTAAGAAGGATGCAGTAACATTATTATGCATATATGTGTTAACATTCTGGAAAACATCTACCAGGAAAGCATTACCTAAATTTTATTAGAAGAGGGTCCATAGATTTGGTCACTCTGACCAACTAATTAAGCTTTGCACTTTATAGCCTCTATTCTTTTAGAAAGGGCTTTATTTCAATGTTGCTATAAGAGGATTTAAGTAGTGGTATTTACTTCCCACAAATCAGTAAACTTAAAAAAAATCTTCCATCTTCTTCCCCAGTGGGGACAGGGGTAGAAGGGATTTATGACATTTTTTTTTCTCTTTTTTATCCTCATATACCTACTAGTTCAGAAAATTTGGTGAAGTAATTTGCTGAATGTAAAAAAAAAATCTATGAAATTAGACCCTGTATGAACATTAGTTCTCATGCTCTGTCTTGTCAACCATCAAAGGAATTGTGTCACTGAATTCATGACCAATGTGAATGCATGCAATGTTATAGAGAAGCTAAGATAATATTTCAAGAAGAAATAGACTGGTTTCTCCTTAAATCCCTCAACATAGTGTGAGACATTTTAGGAACAGAAATATGAGTATATGTGAAGAAGATTGCTGAAACCTCTTCTTATTCCCCATTGTGCTGATTTAGTTGGAATGCTTGCTTAGAATGGAGGTATAAGGAACTGAACAAGGAATCACTGAGGAAAATAAATGAGTTTGGCACTGTTCAGGTTCCTGCTTTTCATATACCCTTAGTTCCCCACATATAAATTAGACATTACCTATAAGGAGTAACTCATAGGTCAATTGTAAGAAAAGCATTAAGCTAAATTTAAAAAACTTTAGAAATACAAGTTCATAGAGAGAGAGAGAAAGGGGGGGGGAGAAAGAGATATTTAGATGTACATATAAATATCTATGATTATTATATAAATGTATAGTTATATCAAGATAGAATGAGATCTGGATATAAAAATAGAGGTATAGTTAGTATTGGATACAATATATCTGTTAACTCCTTATGGAAGAATTTCAACTTTTTGTTTAGAAAATAAGGATTATTTCATTTGTTCATATTTGATGCTCAATTATTTCTTATAGAATGAAAATAAATTGAATTAAATGTTCCATTAAAGCTTACATAGGCGAGTTTTTTTTTTAATACACATACTTATGTAAGTATGCTAACACTAAAACTGTAGAGCTTTTAAATAAAGATTACTGTTGGTGTGAAACTGATCGTTAATAATGGAGTTTTGTATTTTAAAGCAAATGCTATTGTTATAATGCTCCTTTAACAATTCAACTTAGGCTAAAGTGAGTTGTCTATTCAGATTCAAGTAGGTAGCAATTTAATTGACTAATTTTGTGGTAGTTGGAGCATTTAAGGGTAGTTGTAGGTTAATGAATCTAAACTGACATATATAAAGGGTTGGGAAAGCATATGATTAATCACGGCAATTTATGCTTTAACTTCTACAATAGCTATAACTATTTCAAATTTTCCCTTTAACATCATGTTCTGTAAAACAAAACAAGAACAAAACCAAAAACAAAACCCTTCCCTTTAAAAATAAACCAAAAAAATACACTATGTTTCTTTTGTCTTATGTTTCCTTTGGTAGAAGCAAGCTTCAGTTACACCTAAACACCTGATGTATTGAAGAATTTCCTTTCTAATTCATGAATGAAAACAAATTGGCTGCAGTAACTTAACAAAGTACCATTATGTTCTGATAATAAGAAAGTAATCTTTCAATAAAACTATTTAAATGCAAAAATATATGCATCGCCTTATAATCACAGTTGGAGAGAAAAATCAGAACAAAATGTAAAAACCATGGGAGAAGAAAAAAAACAGAAAAAAGAAGTGTACATATGATGTGTTTGATTTACATTCAGTATTCTTAATTCTTTTTTTCCAGATGCACATGGTTTTATCTATTCAAAGTTTATTGGGATTGCCTTGGACCATTGAACCACTGAGAATAATCAAGTCTTTCACAGTTGATCATTGCCCATTTTTGCTGTTACTGTGTGCAATGTATTCCTAGTTCTTCTTCTTTCACTCAGCATTAGTCTGTGTAAATCTTTTTTTTTTGCTTTTTGCTGAGGCAATTGAGGTTAAGTGACTTGCCCAGGGTCACATAGCTAGGGAATGTTCAGTGTCTGAGACCACATTTGAACTCAGGTCCTCCTGACTTCAGGGCTGGTGCTCTATCCACTGTGCCACCTAGCTGCCCCAGTCTGTGTAAATCTTGTCAGGCATTTCTAAAATCATCTTGTTCATCATTTTTTATAGAACAATAATATTCCATTACCTTCACATATCCACAATTTATTCAGCCATTCCCCAACTGAGGATCATCCACTACAGACATTTTTGCACATGAGGGTCCTTTTTCCTCCTTTATAATTTAGTTGGAATACAGACCCAGTAATGGCACTGCTGGGTTTCAAAGAGTCCTTTAGGCATAGTTCCAAAATGCTTTCCAGAATTGTTTCATCATTTCACAACTCTATCAAAAATGAATTACTGCCCTTGTTTTCCGACATCCCCTCCAACATATACCATTATCTTTTCCTGTCATTTTAGCCAATCTGAGAGGTTTAAGATAGTACCTCAGAGTTGGCTAATTCAGAATTGTTTTAATTTGTATTTGTTTAATAAATAGTTATTTAGAACATTTTTATATGATTTAATGTCATCATCTGAATATTGTCTGTTCAGATCATTTTACCATTTGTCAATTGGAAATGACTTGTATTTTTATAAAATTGACAAAGTTCTTTATGTATTTAAGAAATAAGTCCTTTATCATAAACACTGGCTGTGAAAATCTTTTTCACAATTTGTATTTACCTTTTAGTGATTTTTCTGCTGGCTTTAGAGAGAGGAAATTAAAGGCATAATCAACTTCACAAATATGTTAATATATCCTTAGAAACATGTTGGTGTGTAATAAAATGTTTCTCTCTGGTGGGAGTGGTAAGATTAAATAGATTATGGGGAAGGAGATTTGTTTTGGGGGTTACTAATTTTTAATGGAAAAATGAGAATGCTGACAAAAAGAACTCATAGTATACTAGGCATTGATTTTATATCCATAAGGCATATATTTAGATCTCAGCTTCCATAATCACTGTTAACCATATAAGGCTAATCATTTAATCTCTCTATTTCAGTTTACAAAACTTTAACATAGAGAAAATATTGGTAATATATCACTAGATAACCATGAGGGTTTTATTTTGGAAATCTTTAAAAAAGTGAAGATTTATGAATTATTGTTAGGTTGTATGCTGCATGCATGTAATGGAATCTAGAAGTCATCTAACACAAATTTAAAATTAGGATGAAAGTGGTTAAATGACTTAAGTGAAAAGAAGTGTAATAAAAATTATATGAAAAGAAAAAAGGAATAAAGTAAAAACAATATGAATAATATTATGAAAATGGGTACCATTTATTAGCAATCAAATTCTGTGGTTTTCAAGTATATAGTAATGATACCATGTCAAAAATTTCCAAATTCTGTAATAGGAAGAAGACTAAGATATGTTGGAAGTAATATTAGAGAATACTATATGCATCTTTTCCATGAAAATTAGCAGAGTTCTTTTTTTTTTAACAAAAAGACCTATTTAAATTTTGGGGGAGAAAAAGTGTAGCTCCATGAGGTAGTGAAGACATTAAGTACTCAAATGACTAATAACCTCCTCACTTTTTGTGGAAATTGGGAAAAAAGATCCCTAAATTCCCAATCATTTTAGCAAATGTTAATTCAATTTCTAGTGAAATGACAGTGTAATTTGGAAGATGCAGCATTGGTATTCTTTGATAGATAACTAAAATACAACACATTCAAATGTTACTCATTACACTAGCAAAAGTGCATGATTTATTATGTAGTCAGGTGATCAGTTGAAATCCTAGCTTTCATATTCTACAGTCTGCATTACTTTTGACAAAGTGTGTTTTTTTCCCTCTAGCTGTTCATTGAGTAAGTTGGAGGTTTCTTCCAGAACTAAGGATTATTTAATTATCTTACAAGTATTTTGATAGACACTCTGTCACCATCTTTGCAGAGTTATAAGTCTCTTGCTTTCTCTGAGCTACTTTTTCCTCACCTTTAAAAATATTATTTGATTAGCTCAACATTTCCCTCCTTTCCAAAAATATTGACTCAAAAGATTCAATCTACCTTTACCTGTCATGCTTTATCTTAATATTCTTCATTTTTTAGATTTTTTTTTCAAACTATCTATGACATATTTATTTCATAAGATGATCCTATACTGAAAAGGCCTGCACAGAGATGTCTTTCTTTATATATGCATGACTCAAAATTATCCTCTGGTTTTCCTCAGCTTCTTTGTTACAATTCCACTAATTCTCTTGAAATCTCTTGAAACGGGGGCGGAGCCAAGGTGGCGAATTGCAGACATCATTCTCTGTGAGCTCCTGAGACCTACCCTCAGACCCAGACACACTGAGCCTCTGAACTGGTTCTAGAGTGAGGGCTCCACCAAACACTTGGACTACAACACACTTCTATCAAAATGTGTTTTGAAAGAACTCCGGAGAAGGTCAGTTTAAGATGGGCAGGGGATGGAGCAGCTCCCAGCGCTCAGACGCCATTGCGCAGCTGGGGTGCAAGACCCGGGCGGGGATGCAGCAGAAGATTTTAGGCTGCCAGGAAGTCCCTGGGAGACACTTGGGCCACTTTGCTCTGATTGCACGCAGGCACGTTGGCAAATCTGCCTTTGGTAAAGGGTGGATTGAGAGCAGCTGAATGTGTGGTCCTAGTGTGGATCTAGCCGATCAGCCCCAGATGGGAAGTCAACTCGGCTAACTGCCCCAGGACAAATTTAAATGGCAGCAGAATTCCCTGCTTTGAATTAGACCTCAAAATCAAAAACATGAGCAAGAAGCAGAAGAGAGCTCTCACCACTGATAGCTTTTACAGAGAAAAAGTAGGGCAGACCCCAGATTCTGAGGTTATGAAAACAATCCCAGAGGAAGTCACAAAGGCAGACATGAGCTGGTCCCCTTTTCAGAACGCTTTCCTAGAAGATTGCATAAAGAATCTCAAAAGAGAGCTAGAAGAAAAATGGGGAAATGAATTGAGATCAGTGCAAGAAGAAAATATCGCCCTGCAACAGAGATGTGAAAAACTGGAAAACAAGATTGGTGAATTGGAAAAAGACAACAATTCACTGGAAAACAAAATTGGTGAATTTGAAAAAGTCAACAACTCACTGAAAAATAAAATTGGCAAAATGTCAAAAGAATGCAATGAACCAAAAAATTCAATTGGCCAGTTACAAAAAGAACTAAAAAAGATCACTGAAGGAAATAATACCTTAAAAATTAAAATTGAACAAATAGAAATGAATGACTCAATAAGACTTCAAGAATAAGTCAAACAAAAACAAAAAAATGAAAAAAAAATAGAAGAAAATATGAAATATTTCCTAGGAAAAACAACTGACTTGGAAAACAGATCCAGGAGAGACAATCAAAGGATTATCGGATTCCCTGAAAGCCATGATGAAAAAAAGAACCTTGATGCCATCTTCCAGTAAATCATGAAAGAAAACTGCCCTGATGTTTTAGAATCAGAAGGCAAAATTGGCATTGAAAGAATTCACTGATCACCTCCTGAAAGAGACCCCAAAATTAAAGCCCCAAAGAATATTGTGGCCAAATTTCAGGACTATCACACCAAGGAAAAGATATTGCAAGCAGCTAGAAAAAAACAGTTCAAATACAGAGGAACTGTTATTAGAATTACACAAGATCCATCAGTTTCCACATTAAAGGATCTAAGGGCCTGGAATCAGATATTCTGAAAGGCAAAAGAACTTGGATTACAGCCAAGAATAAGCTATCCAGCTAGAATGAGCATGGTCTTCTAAGAAGAAGATGGTAATTCAATGATACAGGAGAATTTCACCTATTTCTAATGAAAAGACCAGATCTGAACAAAAAAAAATTGACCTCCAAACACAGAACTCTAGAGAAGCATAAAAAGGTAAAAAGGAAAGAACTCTTGAGAACTATATCTCTACTAAGTGTATCCTTAAAGAACTGGGGTATAATTTGATTTTACTTTAATAATAATGGAAAAGAAATTAGAAGTGGAAGGGATATCATAATGTAAAAAAAGGAGGGGGGAAAGGAGGTAAAATAAAGTAAAAAAGGAGGTAAAAAAAGCAAAGTCTCATGAAGAGACATAAAAAATCTAATATAATTGAGGGAAAAAAGGGAGGGCAATGGGTATTGTGTAAATCATACTCTCATTAGATTGAGCTCTAAAAGACTGTGACAGACACATTTTGTTTCAAACAAAAACTTGGCCCTCCTTATAAGGAAGTAGGAGGGAAAGGAGGAAAAAAAAGGGATGAACTAATAGAAGGATTAGGGGAAAGGTGTAAAGAGAGGGAGGGTTCTAAAGGGGGGAGGATGGTTAAAGGGAGGTGGTCATCAAAAACAAAATACAGGGGAGGGGGGAAGGGAGAGAGGGGAAAGGGAAGAGAAAAATATAACTTTGGGTAAATAAGATGGCAGGAAATACAGATATAGTTACTTTAACTATGAATGTGAATGGGATGAACTCTCCCATAAAAGGGAAGCGGGTGGTAGCAGACTGGATTAAAAGCCAGAATCCTACAATAGGTTGTTTACAAGAAAAACGGCTAAAACATAGAGACACATACAGAGTGAAGGTACAGGGCTGGAGCAGAATCTTTTATGCTTCAGCTGAAAAAACAAGAAAGCAGAGGTAGCAATCCTTATCTCAGATCAAGTAAAAGCAAAAATAGATCTAATGAAAATACATAAGGAAGGAAACTATTTTACTAAAGGGTATCATAGACAATGAAGCGGTATCAATACTAAACATATATGCACCTAGTGGTATAGCATCCAAATTCCTAGAGGAGATACTAACAGAGATGCAAGGAGAAATAGACAGTAATACTATACTAGTGGGGGATCTCAATCTTGCTCTCTCAGAATTAAATAAATCAAACCACAAAATAAATAAGAAAGAAGTTAGGGAGGTAAACAAAAGGTTAGAAAAGTTAGATATGATAGATCTCTGGAGGAAATTGAATGGCAATAGAAGGGAGTATACTTTTTTTCTCAGGGGTTCAAGGAACATATACAAAAATTGATCATTTGTTAGGGCATAAAATCCTCAAAATCAAATGCAGAAAAGCAGAACTAATAAATGCATCCTTTTAAGATCATGATGCAATAAAACTCACATGTAATATAAGGCAAGGAGAAAATAGAAGAAAAGTTAATTGGAAATTAAATATTCTAATCCTGAAGAATGAATAGGTGAAAGAGCAAATTATAGACACAATTGGTAATTTCATCCAGCATAATGACAATAATGAGACAACTTCCCAAAATTTGTGGGATTCCGCCAAAGCGTTTATAAAGGGTAATTTTAAATCTCTAGATGCTTACTTGCATAAAATAGAGAAAGATATCAATGAATTGGGCTTACAATTAAAAATACTAGAAAAAGAGCAAATCAAAAACCCTCAATTAAATATCAAATTGGAAATTCTGAAAATAAAAGGCGAGACTAATAAAATTGAAAATAAGAAAACTATTGAATTAATAAATAAAACTAAGAGTTGGTTTTATGAAAAAAACAACAACATAAATAAGCCTTTAGTTAATTTGATTAGAAAAAGGAAAGAGGAAAATCAAATTGTTCATCCCAAAAATGATAAGGGAGAACTTTCCTCTAATGAAGAGGAAATTAGTGTAATAATTAAGAGTTACTTTGCTCAACTTTATGCCAATAAATTTGATAACCTAAATGAAATGGAGGAATATTTACAAAAATATAGATAGCCCAGGTTAACAGAAGAGGAAATAAATTATTTAAATAGCCCCATTTTAGAAAAAAGAAATAGAACAAGCTATTAATCAACTCCCTAAGAAAAAATCTCCAGGGCTAGATGGTTTTACATGTGAATTATACCAAACATTCAAAGAACAATTAATTTCAATACTATACAAACTATTTGAAAAAATAGGGACAGACTACCAAATTCCTTCTATGATACTGATATGGTGCTGATAGCTAAATCAGATAGGGTGAAAACAGAGAAAGAAAACTATAGACCCATTTCCCTAATGAATATTGATGTATAAATCTTAAATAAGATGTTAGCAATAAGATTACAGAAAGTTATCCCCAGGGTAATACACCATGACCAAATAGGATTTATACCAGGAATGCAGGGCTGGTTCAATATCAGGAAAACTATCAGCATAATCAATTATATTAAAAACCAAAGTAGCAAAAACCATATGATTATTTCAATAGATGCATAAAAAGCATTCGATAAAATAAAGCACCTATTTCTATTAAAAACACTAGAGAGTATAGGAATAAATGGGCTTTTCCTTAAAATGATTAGTAGCATCTACTTAAAACCATCAGCAAGCATCATATGTAATGGAGACAAACTAGAACCATTCCAAATAAGAAAAGGAGTCAAACAAGGCTGCCCACTGTCACCATTACTATTTAATATTGTATTAGAAATGTTAGCTTTGGCAATAAGAGAAGAAAAAGAGATAAAAGGAATTAGAGTAGATAGTGAAGAAACCAAATTATCACTCTTTGCAGATGACATGATGGTATATTTAGAGAACCCTAGAGACTCAACTAAGAAACTACTGGAAACAATTCACAACATTAGCAAAGTTGCAGGATTTAAAATAAATCCACATAAATTATTAGCATTTTTATATATTAACAACACAGTTCAGCTGCAAGAGATACAAAAAGAAATTCCATTCCAAATAGCAGATGAAAGGATAAAATATTTGGGAATCTATCTGCCAAGGAAAAGTCAGAAACTATACGAACTAAACTACAAAACACTTTTCACACAAATAAAATCAGACTTAGTCAATTGGAAAAACTTAAAATGTTCATGGGTAGGCCGAGGGAATATAATAAAAATGAAAATACTACCCAAACTAATCTACTTATTTAGTGCCATACCAATGAAACTCCCAAGAAATTATTTTACAGATCTAGAAAAAATAGTAGCAAAATTCACTTGGAAGAACAAAAGGTCAAGAATTTCAAGGGACTTAATGAAAAGAAAAGGCAGATGAAGGTGGCCTTGCTCTACCAGATCTAAAACTATATTACAAAGCAGCAGTCATCAAAACCATTTGGTACTGGCTGAGAAATAGAGCAGTCAATCAGTGTTGTAGGATAGGATATAAGGACAATCTAGGTAATAACTTTAGCAATTTAGCGTTTGATAAACCCAAAAACCTTAGCTTTTGGGATAAGTACTCAGTATTCGGCAAAAACGGCTGGGAAAATTGGAAACTCATGTGGAAGAAATTAGGGCTGGACCCACACCTGACACCGTATACCAAGATAAGATCTAAATTGGTTCATGATCTAGATATAAAGAGTGATATTGTAATTAAATTAGAGGAACTTAGGATAGTTTACCCCTCAGACCTGTGGAGATGGAATAAATTTATGTCCAAAGAAGATCTGGAACTCTTAAATGAACACCAGATAGATAATTTTGATTATATTAAGTTAAAAAATTTCTGTACAAACAAAAATAATGCAGACAAGATTAGGAGGGAAGCATCAAATTTAACGGTTCTGATAAAGGCCTCATCTCTAAGATATATAGAGAATTATCTCATATTTATAAGAATCCAAGCCTTTCTCCAATTGATAAATGGTCAAAGAATATGAACAGATTATTTTTAGATGATGAAATTAAAACTATTCATAGTCATATGAAAACGTTCTCCAAACTATTGATCAGAGAAATGCAAATTAAGACAACTCTGAGGTTCCACTACACACATGTCAGATTAGCTAAAATGATAGGATAGGATAATGACACGTGTTGGAGGGGATGTGTGAAGACTGCGACACTGATGCATTGTTGGTGGAACTGTGAACGGATCCAACCATTCTGGAGAGATATTTGGAGCTATGCTCAAAAAGTTATCAAACTGTACATACTCTTTGACGCAGCAGCGTTTCTATTGGGCTTATATCCCAAAGAAATCATAAAAGAAGAAAGGGCCCCACATTTGCAAGAATGTTTGTGGCAGCCCTTTTTGTAGTGGCTCGAAACTGGAAAGTGAATGGATGCTCATCAATTAGAGAATGGCTGAATAAATTATTGTATAATGCCATGGAATATTATTGTTCTATAAGAAGTGACCAACAGTATGATTTCAGAAAGGCCTGGAGAGACTTGCATGAGCTGATGCTGAGTGAAATGAATAGAACCAGGAGATCATTATACATGGCATCAACAAGATTATATGATGATCAATTCTGATGGACATGGCTCTCTTCAACAATGAAATTCTTCAAATCAGTTCCAGTTGTACAGTGAAGAAAGCCATATATACCCAGAGAGAGGGATGTGAATTGTGGACCACTACATAACATTTTCATGCTCTCTATTGATATTTGCTTGCATTGTATTTCCTTTATCTGATTATTCTTACTTGTAGATAACGATTTTTTCCTGCACAAAAATGATGTGTGGAAACGTGTATATATATATATTTGATTTGTCAAGTATTTAACATAATTAAGATGTAGTGGATATCCTGCCATCTAGGGCAGGGGTGTGGAGTAGGGGGGGAAAATTTGTAACATAAAACTTTGTAAGGGTTAATGTTTAAGAATTACCCATACACATGTCTTGCAAATAAAAGTATTAATAAAAATATGCAATATACCAAAATTCCATTCCTATTAAAATTAGTAACAATAAAAAAAGAAATCTCTTGAAATGAGTAATATTTAATCCTTTTTTTTTTGCTGAGGTAATTGGGGTTAAGTGACTTGTCCAGGGTCACACAGCTAGGACATGTTAAGTGACTGAGACCAGATTTGAACTCAGGACTTCCTGACCTCTTGGCTGGTGCTCTACTCACTGTGCCATATAGCTGCCCCTCCTTCAATCCTTTTTCATTCAGCATGCATCAAGTCACATATTTTAAAGTATCTCTAAGAGCACTTATACAGGGAACTACTAGAAGTCAGCTCAGTAAGACTTGAACCTGAACAAAAGAAGTTTTAATAAACTATATAATACATTGAGCAAATAAATCCAATACGTTAATCATAATAAAAGAATGCAAATAATGCTCATTTTCTATGACTGATGTCTAACTGATTCCTTATCTCCAACTGCCCAGTAATGATTCATGAATCTTCCTCTTAATTAATGTTCCTCCAACTATTCATTTTTGTAACCTGAACACTTCAGTATTAACCCAGGACAGATAGACCCAATATGTATCTAATCATTCCTGAAGCCTTTTCCAATACCTATAGACATTTTTTTTCCTTAAATAAGTCTTTTATTTTGTAAGCTAAATATATTTGATTCCTTCAATTATCATTTTTTCTTGTTAAAGCTTTTTTTTTTTTTTTTTTTTTTTTTTTTTTTTTTTTTGCTGAGGCAATTGAGGTTAAGTGACTTGCCCAGGGTCACACAGCTAGGGAATGTTATGTGTCTGAGACCAGATTTGAACTCAGGTCTTCCTGACTTCAGGGCTGGTGCTCTATCCACTGCAACACCTAGCTGCCCCCTTGTTAAAGCTTTTTATTTGCAAAACATATACTGGACAATTTTTGAACATTGACTCTTGCAAAGGCTCCTGGTACAAATTTTTCTCTCCTTCCACCCACCCCCTCATTTAGTTGGCAGGTAGTCTAATACAAGCTAATTATGTTAAAATATATGACAAATCAAATATATGCATACATTTTTATACAGTTATCTTGCTGCACAAGAAAAATCAGATATACAAGGAAAAAAAAACCTGACAAGAAAAACTAAATTCAAGCAAACATACACACTGAGCACTGAAATACAATGTGGTAGTCCACACTCAGATCCCACAAGCCTCTCTCTGAGTGCAGATGGCTTTCTTCATCACTGAACATTTGGAACTGGTTTGAAACATTTCGTGGCTGGGGAAAGGGAACCACATGTGCAAAAATGTTTGTGGCAGCCCTTTTTGTAGTGGCAAGAAACTGGAAATTGAAAAGATGCCAATCAATTGGAGAATGGCTGAATAAATTATGGTATATGAATGTTATGGAATATTATTGTTCTGTAAGAAATGACCAACAGGAGGATTTCAGAGAGGATTGGAGAGACTTGCATGAACTGATGCTGAGTGAAATCAGCAGAACCAGGAGAACATTATACACAGCAACAAGAGTATACGATGATCAATTTTAATGGACATGGTTCTCTTCAACAATGATGTGATTCAAACCAGTTGTGCTGTGATGAAGTTAGTCATATATATCCAGAGAGACACCTGTGGGAACTGAGAGTGAACCACAACACAGCATTTTAACACTTTCTGTGAATATTTCCATGCATTCTGTTTTCCTTCTTAGGTTGTTTTTTTCTTCTTCTCTTTCTAGATCTGATGTTTCTTGTGCAGTAAGATAACTGTATATATATGTATACATGTATTGTATTTGTGATATAATTTATCCTATCTAGCATGTATTAGATTACCTGTCATCTAGGGGTGGGGGATGGGGGGAAAAAGGAAAAGCTTGGGAAAAAAAGTTTTTTTGCAAAGGTAAAAAAAAAAAAAAGAAACATTTCGTGGCTGAAGAGAGCCATGTCCATCAGAATTGATCATCATATAGTCTTGTTGTTGCCATGCATAATGATGTCCTAGTTCTGCTGATGTCGCTCAGCATCAGTTCATGCAAGTCTCTCCAGGCTTCTCTGAAATCATCCTGCTGATTGTTTCTTACAGAATAATAACATTCCATAACATTCATATACCATAATTTATTCAGCCATTCTCCAATTGATGGGCATCCACTCAGTTTCCAGTTTCTAGCCACTACAAAAAGGGCTGCCACAAACATTTTTGAACATGTTGGTCCCTTTCCTTCCTTTAAGATCTCTTTGGAATATAACCCCAACAGAAACACTGCTGAGTCAAAGGGTATGCACAGTTTAATAACTTTTTGAGCATAGCTCCAAATTGGTCTCTAGAATGGTTGGATCTGTTCACAGTTCCACCAACAATGGATCAGTGTCCCCTGATGCATTGTTGGTGGAGCTGTGAACGGATACAGCCATTCTGGAGAACAATTTGGAGCTATGCTCAAAAAGTTATCAAACTGTGCATACCCTTTGACCCAGCAGCATTTCTATTGGGCTTATATCCCAAAGAAATCATAAAGGAAGGAAAAGGCCCCACATGTGCAAGAATGTTTGTGGCAGCCCTTTTTGTAGTGGCTAGAAACTGGAAA
>JAJPUD010011361.1:33235-55068 GCA_023553655.1 Myrmecobius fasciatus | reverse complement strand
TCTTAAATCCCCACACAGTAGCTGATCAATAAATGCTTGTAAACTTCAAAGTCAGTACTTTTTCCTCCAGGCCATTCAGACTGTGTCAGATGATAGGCACTTGAATGAATGAATGAATGACCTAATGAACAAATGATTAAAAGAAAAAGCATTTATTAAGTGCCTACTACACTATTACTCAAATGTTTGAGATATTAAGCTAAACTCTGAAGATACAACTTCCAGAGATCCTCCCCCCCAAAATTACTTTTTTTAAAATGAATTTCAATTTTTCTTTTCTTTTTATATCTTCTATATTATCCTATATCTCCCTTCTCCTTATAACAAAGAATTTTTCAAGAGAGTTTTTTTTAAAGATTCTGCCAAAAATAGCCAACACATTGAAAAAGTCTAACTTTATTTATAATATTTCATAGCAGTGGGTCCTCAACATTTGCAGAGAAATGGAGAGTCAGGGAAAGAGGTAGGAGGGACCTACCTAGGTTTCTTCTTTGAAGACGATCTCTGTCATTAATTACTTTGTGGTTCTTTTAAATTATGTTCTTTTAGTCATTGTGTATATTGTTTTCCTGGTTCTGCTTTTTTGGTTTTGATACATTTATATCAGTTTTCCTATGATTTTCAATTCTTCCTCTTCATCATTTCTTACATCTCAGAAATATTCCTTCCCATTCATGAACACAACTAGATTAGCCATTCTGCAATCAATGAACACCTCTGTTCTTTGCTACTGTTAAATTACTGCCATAAATTTCAGTGTATATGATGCCTTGTTTTTTTGCCATTGATCCCCTTGGGATTTATTTCCAATATATAATGGACTCCCTGGGTCAAGAGATAGGGAGACTTTAATTCGCTTTCCTCATATAATTCCAAACTGCTTTTCCAAAAAGTTTGGGCCACTTCACTTTAAGAGGAAGACAGTGAATAACAAGGAATGCTGCTCAGGGAAGAATATACTGGTCTGGGTAGTTACCAGCATAATGAATGGAATTATAGGTCAGTCAAATGACATATGTTTTCCAGAAGCAGTAACATTCTATGGATGACTGAGCCTTGAGCAAGATGTGGAAAGGAGGTAGGGAAAAGCTGACATGTGGCCACAGAGCTGATGGCAAGATGGCCAGGCAAGCCTATGAAACATGGCACGATCTGGCCCCAACTACATATGGTAGGCTACATCAATTTCCATTCACTGCATCCCCAGACCGCTCAGCCCCAGGGCAAGAGTTAGAAAGCTTAATGGTTTAGCTTCCCCAGGAACTGGCATGCTTTGCAATGCAGTCACCTTGGGGATTTGGACATTTGCTGGAAAGTTACAATTGCTCAAAAGATTTCCCGGCTTCCATTTGGGAACCATTGGCAGAGTCAGGTTACAAGCCAAGCAATACCATTGGGGGCATTCCTTTAGAGGTATATTTTGTTATTTTGGAGGGTATTTTTTGTTTTGGTTTTATTAGAATCATAAGTACCCACAATGGGGCCCCAATTGCCTCTGACTGACTTCAACTTATATCTAAAAATTAACTTCTCCCATTTAAAGAAGAGAGACTTGCCCCCATCAAGAAATTATTATTTTTTAATTTCGATACAATCTCTGCACAAAATGCCCCAATTTCCTTCCCCAAAACTTCAAGATTCTGTTTATTTCATCAATGTGGGTGGTCTCTCCACTGACCCACATCAAAAAAAGTTCTCTACAACTTTGAGGATTGCAATGATTGGATAATTCATCACCCTGGGGCCAAACCAATAATGAGCCCTGCCACTCTTGGCCAGACCAATCCTAAAAAGACAGAAAGCTTTTCACCACTATCTAAAGAGAGCTAGACTTGTAGTCGAGGAGTTTGGGGTTTGGGTCCCAACTCAATCACTTATTAGCTATGTACATCACTTAATTTCTGGACTTATTTCCTCATTTGTAAATTAAGAAGGACACGCTTTGAAGTTCTCATACCTGAAACCTTTTTATTATTCAATTAGATAAATAAATCATCCCTTATAAGTCGTCCTCATTTGCTTTAAGCCTTCCCCAGAATGTAGTTTGCCACTTGATAGTAGGAATTATCTTGAGGCAAACATTTATTAAGCATGTGTCAAGTAGGGCGGCTAGTGGTGCAGTGATTAAAGTACTGGACTTGAAATCTTCCTGAATTCTAATCTGGCTTCAGCTATTTACTGTGTGATCTTGGGCAAATCATTTCCTCCCGTTTCCTTTGGTTGCCTCCTCTGTAAATGAGCTGGGAAAAAAATTGGCAAACCATTCCATTATCTCTGCCAAGAAAACCCTAAATGAGTTGGGCACAACTGAGCAACGATAACCTTAACCAATTTAACACAAAATATTTTGATTTTTTTACTCCACCATCTTGAACTTTAGGCTAAGGAGTTAGAGTAAGAGAAATCAGGTAGAGCCGTGACCTATTTGCTTCTTCCTCACCTAAGAGTGATGGATATTGAAATGGTAACAGCTGTGAACCTGAATTGATGAGGGCTCACAGCTGCTCATGGTGATAGACTATTACCATTCCCTTCCTCACATCTCCTAACTCCACTATCACCCTACCTCCTATCATCCACTACTATCTAGCACCGCCATGGAAAAGCAGGATGGTTAATGGGAAGAAGAATCGGTTGACCAGGTATGTTGGGAAACTGATCCAAGAGTGTGTGATAAAATATAAAATGGAATTTGAGTCTGCAGAGTTGAGTAAATTTAGTATTTGATTTGAGCAACTGTGTGGAAGCAGAGGGAGTAAGTAATGAATGGCACAATTGTATGAAAGAGAATATTAGCTTTAGACTAAGTGATTAGTAGTGAGAGACTAAGAGATACTGAGCTTTAGGGGCTAGATGTCTGAATCCAGGCAATGTGAAGCTATATTTCAAGACTTCAAAGGAGAAGTCCTCCTGTGTGTTTTGTTGTTGGAGGGATTGAATGTATCTTGAGCTGCAGTTTCCTTAGGAGAGTGTGTTTTGGAGTAGAGCTGAAGAAAGAGTTTATAGGGCTCTGGCTTCTAGTACTAATCTCCATGAAATGATAGAAGTATTCAGGTAGTCACGAACTTAAGTCTTACAACAAGAGCTCTTAAGAGTTTGAGTTTGTCTGATGTTTCTGGGAAAGTCTATGGATCTTCTCAGAATAGTGGTCTTAAATGTATGGGATTAGAAAGGAAACCAATTATATCGAAATATAATTATTCATATATTGGATTACTTGAAGTCTAGGGGAGAGGGAAGGGAAGGAGAAAAATTTGGAACACAAAGTTGTGCATAGAGTGGATGTTGACAAGTATCTTTGCATGTATTTTGAAAATAAAAAGCTATTATTTAAAAAACAAACAAGAAATATAGTTATCAATTTTTAAAAATTCAAGTCCACAGAACCTAGGTTGAGAATTTCTGCTAGGTCTTAGATCCCGATACCCAATGAGTTTCCAAATGGGAAAAAGAGTGTTGGGGGAGGAGCACAACCCCAAGGAGGAGAGAGTATTTGTAAATGGGTCTTCATCATCAAAAGCCATAGATTGATATGTCAATGAGTTCTTTATCATTTCTTGACCCTTCAGACACCCAATGGAGAAGAGGAAGTATTATAAAAGCTGATATTAATATTCTGTTTTATTTAGTATTGTAAGAGAGGCTTCATAGGCTTATAGACCTGGAACTAGAAAACATATCAGAGCTCATTGAAAATTAATGTTAGTCAAATATTAAAATAAAATAAATGTTCGAACAGAGGTGGAAGTCTCTCCACTGGTGCAGCTGATAATTGATCTACTCCAGTTTTCTCTGCTTTCCTTGATATGCTGTGGCTACCATACCATGAAACCATACTTGGTCCCTGCCTCCTGAAGCACCCATGCTAATATTGGGCTGGTTCACCTGTTATTCCTCACTCATGGTTATATATAAACATCACCTGTATACCTCCTTATCTGATTGTAAATGTGGAAAAGATGTTTATTAAAGGCAGTGGTGATCTAGTTTCTCCATCCATGCACAGTGATAATTTGGTCAGGAAGATACCCAAGTTCAAATCCTCCTTGAGACTCTGGTTGTATGGCCCTGGACATATCACGTCACTTAGCCTCAATGTCTTTATCAGTATAATGGAGATTATACAGGTTGTTCAGGGGCAGCTAGTTCCCAGAGCACCAGGCCTGGAGTCAGGATGACTCATTTTCATGAGTTCAAATTCAGCCTCAGATGCGTACTAACTGTGGGATCCTGAGTAAGTCATTTAACCCTGTCTGCCTCAGTTTTCTCATCTGTAAAATGAGCTGGAGAAGGAAATGATGAGCCATTCCAGTATCCTTGCCAAGAAAACTCCCAAATGAAGTCTCAAAGGGTTAAGACGTAGCTGGCTAACAGCAACGACATAGGACTATTATGAGGCACCAAATAAGCTAACATTAGAAATGCTTTGTAAATAAGGAAGTGCTATTTACATTTTATTCTTAGTGGGTGATGCAAGGAAATTAAAACACCGAAACCACTTCAGGCAAAAATCATTTCATCTCTTGCCATTTTTTAATCTCACTAGGCCTCATGTGTAAAATTGAAGGTATTATACAAGATCCCAAAGGTTTCTTCCAGCTATGTAAGAAGAAAACTAATAATAGTCCCATTTATATAGTACTTTGAGGTTTGCAAAATGCATCATAAATATTCTTATTTTATTCTCACAGCAATCCTACAAAGTAGCTATTATTATTTTATATATTATTATTATTATTGCTGAGGCAATTGTGGTTAAGTGACTTGCCCAAGGTAACACAGCTAGAAGTGTTAAGTGTCTGAAATCAGATTTGCACTCAGGTTCTCCTGACTTAAGGGCTGGTGCTCTATCCACTGCACCACCTAGCTGCCCCAGTATTAACCCCGTTTCACAAATGAAAACTGACACAGAAGTTGAGTGACTTGCCTAGGATCACCCAACTAGTAAGTATCTTAGGTGGAATTTGAACTGAGGTCTTCCTTTCTCCAGCCCCAGATTACTATCTGCATTACCACCTGGCTTCCTATTATTCTTGCCAATCGTAGATATGGATTCCGACTCACAAAACGGTGAAGAACATCAGAAGGAAAAGTGAATCTTCAGAAAGCTTGGCAGGAAGCCTACTTAAATCAGATCATCCCAAGAGCTTTTGACAGTGGAATGAGGAAGTATTGGGCTATCATATTTATCTGTCCCTCATTCCATTTCTTTGTTTTGCTTTCTAGAGGCTGGGCACAAGTCATACTGCCTCAGCACCCATCTTAGCCTTGGGGAGGCTATTGAATAAATAGGCAGAATCTACCAATTCTGCAAGTCATCTGCTAGGAGGTCTGCCTGGGGGACTCGGGACTGGGGACAAGTGGGCAAGGAGAGCTGCTAGCAAAGCCCCTTAAATAGCACCCACTGGTTTTCCAAAAGTTTGTGACCAAATCTCCTCAAAAGGAAGTTCTTTACCATAGACATCTTTCTATACCCAGCAGCTAGCAGAAAACTGACTACGCAGTAGGTGCCTAAAAGATGTTTGTTGATGATAAATTCTTTTTTTTCTTTGTTTTTACAAATATGTTTATTTTGTTTTTAGTAGTATTTTATTTTTCCAAATACATGCAAAGATAGTTTTCAGCATTCACCTTTGCAAAATCTTGTGTTCCAAATTTTTCTCCCTCTCTCCATCCTTCCCCAGAGAGTGAACAATCTGATATGGATTAAATATGTGCAATTCTTCTAAATGTATTTCCATATTTGTCATACTGTGCAGGAAAAATCAGATCAAAGGAGGAAAAAACCATAAAAGAGAAAAAAACCAAAAGGTGAAAATACTGTGTTTAAATCCACATTCAGTTCTCTCCTGATGTGGATGGCACTTTCCATCACAATTCGATTGGAATTGTCTTTGATCACCTCATGGTTGAAAAGATCTAAGTCCATCCTGGTTGAAATTGCTGTTACAATGTACAGTGTTCTCTTGGTTCTGCTCATTTCACTTACCATCAGTTCACCTAAGTTTTTCCAGGTTTTTCTAATATCAGTCTGCTCATCATTTCTTATAGAACAATATTCCATTACATTCATATACCATAATGTATTCAGCCATTCCCCAACTGATGGCTCAATTTCCAGTTCCTTGCTACTACAAAAAGGGCTGCTAAAATATTTTTGCACATGTAGGTCCTTTTCCCTCTTTTATGATCTCTTTAGGATATAAGCCCAGTAGAGACTCTACGGATCAAAGGGTAGGCACAGTTTGATAACTCTTTGAGCATAGCTCCAAATTGCTCTCCAGAATGGTTGGATCATTTCAACAGCTCCACCAACAATGTATCAGTGCCCCAATTTTCCCATATCTCCTCCAACATTTATCATCTTTTCCTGACATCTTAGCTAATCTGAGAGGTGTGTAGTGGTACAGAGTTGTCTTAATTTGCATTTCTCTAATCCATAGTGATTTAGAGCTTTTTTATATATATAACTAGAAAGTGGCTTTAATTTCTTCATCTGAAAATTCTGTCTTTTGATAGCAAATTCTCAATCGTTATCTATAAATGAGTTGATAAATAGGCCTACTCTTTGGCCAAATGCCAGTTCTTAAGATGACCTCATAGTCTCTAGTGAAGAGCTATGTGATTATTCCCCATTTAGGATTCTTCTCAATCACCAAGGTTTTCTTCTGACTGGTTCCCTGCCTGACAGTTTGGTCTGCATTAGTGCAATTGCATTTGGGGTCCGTATGAATGGTTGTCTTGCCCATCCCTTCATCTCAAGATTCAAGGAAGAGCATATCTGCATTCTAATGTCAGGGAACATCTGGGCTATCTTGAAGCCTCAGCATTTGTTCAACACATGTGCTGACCGGGCCCCCAATCTATCTCCCTAGAGACTCCCTAGCAGCCATTTCTCATTACCACCCTCCATGCTGCCCCATCAGAAGGGGGGGAAGGGACAGGCAGACAGACAGACTGACTGGGAGAGGGGGGTTGTTACTTGCTCTAGGAAGTCATTCCCAGAACACTTGCAGCCAGTTTATTGGAGCCACAATCTCCTCCCATCAGTTGCCCCTAGACTCCCACATGCAGGAGTGCAAGCGGGCAATATGGATTTACTTCCTCCCAACCTCCAGAGAAAGGGTATGAATTTTCAGGCTTTCTCTCCAGCTCTTTTCTAGACAAAGAAATCCTCTGTCAGCCCCTGCTCTTGCTGAAAACCGAGCTAGCTAGAAATAAGAAAAGCATTGAGAAGAATTATGTTGAAAAAATAGTCAGTTCTAGTGGTATGGCTGATACGGACAGATTCCCCCCCCCCTACCCCGACACCATACCCCCAAACCTTTCCCCTGCTCTAAGGACTGCATATATACATTCTACCCTCCTGAGAACAGATATCTTCCCTCTCTTAAATTTTGGTGATTTACTCCTCTTGCAATTGTACTACAATATATATAGTTATAATATGCAATTATATATATAATGATATAATTATGATGTATAATTAAAATGACCAAAGGAGAAAGATAAGAATATACCTCCTTGACTTCATTATCAGCCCTCCCTCACTTAAATCCAATTCACTTGCATATCATGGTTCTCTTTGAGAATGAAGGACAAACAACAATTATAAATTAGGAGACACTGAGTGTCCGGTACTCTACATAACACTGAACCTGGTAGTTGTGTTGCTTGCTTTGGCTCATTTTAAAAAAAATATTAGGGAAAAGGACCTATGTGTACAAAAATGTTTGTGGCAGCCCTTTTTATAGTGGCAAGTAACTGGAAACTGAATGGATGCCCATCAATTGGAAAATGGCTCAATAAATTATGGTATATGAATGTTATGGAATATTATTGTTCTGTAAGAAATGACCAACAGGATGATTTCAGAGAGATCTGGAGAAACTTCTATGAACTGATGCAAAGTGAAGTGAGAGAGATTCAAGAGAACATTACACACAGCAACAGCAAGATTATACGATGATCAATTCTGATGGTTCAACAATGAGGTGATTCAGGACAGTTCCAGTGATCTTGTGATGAAGAGAGCCATCTCCACCCAGAGAGAAGATTGTGGGGACTAAATGTGGATCACAACATAGTATTTTTTGCCTTTTTTATTGTTTGCTTGCATTTTGTTTTTTCTCATTTTTTTCTTTTTGATTTGATTTTTCTTGTGCAGCATAATTGTGGAAATGTTTAGAAGAATTGCACATTTGATATTACTTGCTGTCTATGGGAAAAGATGGGGAGAAATTTGGAATACAAAGTTCTGCAAGGGTAAATGTTGAAAACATTTATTTGCATATATTTTGAAAATAAAATCTATTTTTTTAATTCTTTGTAATGATGAGGAACTCTCTAGGAAGGGAAGGGACACATCAGGAAATCAAAATAATATAAAAAGTAAATCAATAAATATTTTTAAAAGCAAAAAAAAAGTTATAGAATTATAGAACCTTAAACTGGAGAGGTTCTTGGGAAATATCTATAGTAGTACATTGCCCTCATTTCAAAAATGAGGAAACTGAGATCCAGAGAAGAGAAGCTGTTTGACTTAGAGAAGAAAAGATTTGGGATGGAGGAGGGTCATAGCAGCTGTCACAAGGAACCAAGAGAAAAATCCTAAGATCATAGACTTAGAACTGAAAGGGACTCCCAAGATCATGTGATCCAATTGGCTCTTTTTACAGATGAGGAAGCTGAGGCTTATAAGAATTATATAATTTGTCCAGGGTCACACAGATAAGAAATCAGATCTCAAATCTAGACCCGCTGATGCCAAATCCAAATCTCTTTCTAGAGCTCTACATATAAACCGGCTTCTGGGTTGTTCAGTGGATTCAGTGCCAAGCCTGGAGTCAGGAAGGCTCATCTTCCTGAATTCAAATCCAGCCTCCGAGACTTGCCAGCTAGGTGACCCTAGGCATGTCACTTTACTCTGCCTCAGTTTTCCCATCTGTAAAATGAGCTAGAGAAGGAAATGGCAGCACTTACTGAGTGATCCCAGTTATATCACTTCAACCAGTTTGCCTCAGTTTCTCCATCTGTAAACTGAGCTAGGGAAGGAAATGGCAATACTTATTGGCTAGGTGACCCTGAGAATGTTAATTCACCCTGCTTGCCTCAGTTTCTTCATTTCTAAAATGAATTAGAGAAGGAAATGGCAGCACTTATTGGCTGAATGATCCCAGATATGTAACTTCAACCTGTTTGCCTCAGTTTCTCCATCTGTAAAATGAGCTAGAGAAGGAAATCACAATGCATATTGGCTAGGTGACCCTGGGCATGTCACTTCACCCTGTGTGCCTCAGTTTCCTTATTTGTAAAATGCTAGAGAAGGAAACGGCAGCACTTATTGGCCGAATGATCCTAGGTATGTCACTTTACCCTGTTTGCCTCAGTTTCCCCATCTGTAAAATAAACTGGAGAAGGAAATGTATCTTTGCCAAGAAAACCCCAAATGAGACCATGGAGAATCACACATGACTGAACAACAACAACAAATAAAAGGCAGTAGACCCTTCCTACCCACAAAAACAAACTGTCACGGGTACCCTGAACCACAGAAAAATCCTACCAGGCAACACCCTGAATCACAGGGGTTTTCAGGGGAAGCCAGCATGGCCCGCCCTCACACTCCCTGCTCTGAGATCATCCAGTTGACAACCCAGTCCTAAGTGGGAAGGGAAGGCTTGACAGGTCCATAATGCTAATGGAATACATTTGAAAGATGTTAAACAAATAGTGTCCTGGCAAGGCGGGCCAAGGGGGAGAGAGCCAGATTTTGACGTGGAGGCCCCCACCTTGGGGATCTCAGTATTCAGAGGAGGTGCTGGAAAGAATCTAAGGAGACCCCCATGGGCATTGATGACTCAGCCCCTGGAAGGCCTGAGATAAAGCACATTAGAGACGTCAGTCTCATCAGCGGATGATTTTCCTAAGCCTTCAATGTTTATTGAGAGTACTGAGGCAAGCCTATTCATCTTTTCCCCTATAAATATGCTATCTTCAAGTACTAGGGCCTCCTAGTGAGGTCTCCATAGCAACCTGGAAACCAGGAGGCTGAGCTTTCTCATAGCAGAGTCCAAATGAGAGGCGCTGTGGTACCCTGGAAAAACACCTGGCTTTGGAATCAGGTCTAGACTTGAGTCTTTATATCTGGGGGACTTCCGGCATGTTACAAAAGGAGGCACGTTCTCTAGCTTTAAGGAAATCCTAGATCTGACCTGGGGGGCTCTAATGCTCTTTGTATCTTAGACACAGTCTGGTAAAGCCTATCAACCCTTCTCATGCTTTATTGCCTCCATCCATCATTGAAGGGAATGTGAAATTTCAGTTCAAAGTTATGGAAAATACGGATGTAATTTTTTTCCCTGTATATCTTCACAGGTCTCTTAAACTTTTCTTGTGGACCCCAGGTTAAGGACCCTAAACTTAGAACCTCTAGAGCAATTCTACAGGAGGGGAAACTGAGGCTTATGGAAATCCTAGATGCTCAGATGTCATCTAGACCAGGGCTTCTTAAACTTTTTCTATATGTGATTTCTTTTCATCCAAGAAATTTTTACACAACTCCAGCCACATAAGGATATAAAATAGGTATACAAATCAAACATTTACTGGTAATAAATGATAATTTCATGATCCTCACATTGTTACCTGAATGTGGAGTTATAATCTGTAGTTTAGCAATTCTATAGGAAGGGAAACTGAGGCTTATGGAAATCATAGATGCTCAGATGCCATCTAGACCAGAGGTTCTTAAATTCTTTCCATATGTGACCCCCTTTTCACCTGAGAAATTTTTATGCAAATCCAGGCACATAGGGATATAAAATAGGTATACAAATCAAACATTTACTGGTAATAAGGCATAATTTCACAATCTTCACTTTGTTACCTGAATGTGAGGTTGTAATCCATAGTTTAAGAAGCTTTGATCTAACTCAACTTCCTCATTTTACAAAAAGGAAAACCGAGGGGGAGTAGTTTCCTAATAAATACTTGATGCATGCCCCACGGTCCCACTGGATAGATCCAAAGAATCAAGAGGAAATGATCAGGATTTGCAGCAGGAAGGAAGCTCAAAGATCAGGGAGTCCAACCTGCTCATATTACAGATAAGAAAACTGAGGCTCAGGGAGTGACTAATGTGTCCTAGGTAAGGGAAATATGGGATCCCATGAGGTGTACAATCAGAAGACCCGGGTTCAACTAATGGGATCTCTTAATGTATGAACACTTAAACTCTCTAAATCTCAGTTTTCTCATCTGTAATAAGATTGGACTAGACCTCCAAGATCCAATCTATGCTCCTACTTAACACTACTCCTATCTTATATTTCTGTAACATTACTAGGTGTATTAAACACTTTCCATACAACGCCTCCATGCTAGAGTGAACAAAACTCTTATTTCCATGCCCTTTTAATAAAAGGAAGAATTACAGTTCCTTGTTCTAGGTCACACAGCTAATAAGGGTCAGAGCTGGAATTTCAGTCTAGTTCTTCTCAGAATAACACCCTACCTTGGCTGGACTAAATCTCATAAAAGACAGAACTAAGGAGGATGGCACTGTGAACAAAGGGCTGAATCTAGACCCATCTTTTTTTTTTTTTTTTTTTTTTTTTTTGCTGAGGCAGTTGGGGTTAAATGACTTGCCCAGGGTCACACAGCTAGGGAATGTTAAGTGTCTGAGATCAGATTTGAACTCAGGTCCTCCTGACTTCAGGGCTGGTGCTTTAACCACTGCGCCACCTAGCTGCCCCTAGACCCATCTTTTTGAGTTCAAATCTGGCTTCAGACACTAGCAGTGTGGCATTGGGTAAGTTACTTGTCTTGGTTTCCTCTGTCTGTAAAACGAGCTGAAGAAGGAAATGGTAAACTACTTCAGCATCTTTGCCAAGAAAACTCCAAACGGGATCATAAAGAGTAGAATACAATTGAACAACAAAAGGAGGATGGGGTGTATGAAGTGATGGGAAAAGTAAAAAGTAGAGCTTGGAAATACTGCTAAGAATCTGAGAGGGATGTGAGTAAAATTCAAGGAAATAAGAGGCTTGAGTACCAGGACTTTCCAGAGTCAGACCCAGATGGCATTCCCTGTGGACTTCTGGAAGGGCACAGAGTTAGCCTCCTCCGGTATTTTCCTATGGCTAAAACCAAGTTAAAGTGCACATCAAAGACTATAAGAAAAGAAAATCTCAAAAAGGCAATAAGAGATGGAAGGATGCGAGTTTATTTTCTTTTTTTTTTTGTTTTGTTTTGTGGAGGGTCAAGAGAAAGGAAATGGGGCATGAATTACTTTTGTACAAAAGTCTGGAGTTTTCCCTTATTTTTAAATTTCAATTTAAGATTAAAATTTTAATTAATTAATTAATTAATAACTAATTGATTTAATGTCAAGTGATATGTATTGTTTTTATATCACTTTAATATTCGAATATGTCCTTCACCTCTCTGCTACCAAAGGATCTATCTCTTGTATGAAGTTGTATGGTTTTGCTTTTTGTTGTTCTTAATAAGATAAAAAAAATCAGCCCAACAAAACCAACATATTGTCTAAGTCTGACAGTATATACGTAAATAGTATTTCACATCTAACCTATGCAAACTACATGTATTTTTTTTCATACTTCTCCAGTACCAACCAGCAAGCTATTGATTTTGTACCACTCAGGGGTACAGCACAAATGAGAGGAGATTTTTAAAAGTTCAGATAAGACACAATTTCTGTTCTCCTTAAGTTGCTGTGGATGGAGGGGAGAGTGGAAGTTGGCACTAAGATACAAATCCCAACTTAGATGAGACTGAGCTGGGAATTCTTGGGCAAACCATTTCATCTTGGAGATGCATTCATGGAAAGAGGGAATCTCCTTGAAGGAGATGATTGTCAATTTTTAAATCCCTTTAGAAATGGGAGCTTCACCAAAGATTTCTCTGATTACCTCCTCTTGGCACTTCAGTGAGCCCTGCTGCTCAAAGGCTACTTATTGGCCCTCGGGGCACCTCTGTTTCCACATCTGTAGAATGAGAGCATCTTACTAGACAGCATCTGGGGTCCTCTGGGCTCTAGGTATATCCTATACTTCAGGTCTGCACCCATGTCTCCCCCATCTCCTGGCCCCAGCCTCCCAGAGTCACTACAACCCTCAGATTCTTCTCACTTTGTTTCTCTGTGGGAGGGCCCTCTGCCTCCAGGTATGGCCTTTTAGTCTTAATTGTATCCATCCCTCTCCTAAGTACCTCCAGCTGCTCTGAACCACGCCTCCCAAGGCTTCCTGGCTCTGGTGTTTTGAGGCCATTGTGGGAAGCAGGGAAAAATCTCTGGTACCCACACAGTGACCGAAGGGGCAAGTCAAGCTCTAGACTATGGGACCTTGATTCAGATTCTGGCTTTTATAGGTAGAAAGCCTCAGTTTCCTCAAGTATAAAATGTAGGTGCCTATTTATGTAATCTTGGGGAAGTCGTATTATCTTAATGGTCCAATTTATGTAATCTCAATGGTCCTCAGTTTCTCCTTTTGTAAAATTAAAGGGCTGTACCAGGTGGTCCTTTCCAGGCTCTCTGGGTTTCACCTGTTAACTTTTCATTCTTCAACCTGAAAGGGCTAATCAGGCTGAGACTAAGCAGTCAGATTGAACCCGATCTGATTCCCATAAGGAAATGCCCTTCTCACCCAAAGCCAATGAATCATGTTCCCTTCAGCTCCAAATCTAAGGCAGATGGGTAAACTGGCTAGTAAGCCTTGGGGAAAAGGCATCTTAAAAGAAGCTTAAAATCCCATTGCTTACCAGTGTTAGCAAAGCTGCAGAAAGCATTTCTGGTTATATTAGGAGGTTATACTGGGGGTCCTCTAGGGTCCCTTACAAACTAAGATTCTGCATTTCTACATGACCAAAATAAAAATTGAACTTTGAGAAGGGAGAAGGAATTTTGAAAGTGAGGAGCCTCAGACCTCAGGAAAACTGTGCCCCAAAGGACTTCAGCTCAGTTGGTTTTTAATTGTTCAAGGGAACCTCAGAAGAATATTTAGTCCATCTATGTTCATCTTTGCTTCAGATCTGTACCCTTATCTCTTCCAGATCTCCTTTTTCAGATGAAAAAACTGACCTAGAGAGGTTAAGGACTTTGCCCAAAGCAACTCAGAAAATAGCAAAACTGAGATCAAGCCCAGATTCCCTGGTTCTAAACGCCATCAAACTAGGTAGAGGAAAGTTTCTCCTTTTTCAAATAAGTTCTGTTCAATTCTTCTATTCTTGTGGACTCCTTTTCCTACACATCCAAAACATGCATTTCTCATACATTTTTATTAGAATATAAGTACCCGGAGGCAAGGGCCAATTTGGTGGTTGTTGATGAATCTTATCAGTCACTCTGATGCTCTGTGACCCCATCTGGGATTTTCTTGGTAGCTTTTGTGTTCTCAGAGCTTAGTAGGTGCCTAATAAATGCGTAAGTGATTTCTATTATATTTAATCCAAAATTGTATATTGTTCTGTATTATTCCCCTCTTTGTTTAAGGATTTTGGTTTTCTCTACTCTGTTTCAGGTCTGTACCATAAGGATCTGTGGTTTTATTGTTTCTTTTTTTTTCTTTTTTTGAAGCAGTTGGGGTTAAGTGACTTGCCTGGGGTCACACAGCTAGTGTTAAGTGCCAAAGACCATATTTGAACTCAGAATCTCAGAACCCTGCCCTATCCACTACCCTATGTAGGAAGTTTTATTCTTGATTAGGAGTTGGGGTACAATGCACTGGTCCTTGGGAATTGATTATCAAATTTCCATTGTGGGCATGTATACTTCAGAAACTGACAAATGCTACCACTCAGGTCTTGATTTCTTGTTTTGTTTGGTTAGCTAGACTTGAGAAAGTGATGGAGAAAGTGTTAGCAATGAAGATTAAATTTAAAAAGATCTGGTGAGTTTTCAAGTAGCCTGGGTTCCCACCCCACCCCCAATTAGATGTTCTGAGTTTTATTCCAGTATTGAGACAGACTACCTTTGTGATTTTTGGCAAATTTTTTTATGTTTCTTTTTAAATGATTATTAAAACTTTCTATTTTAAAAACATATGCACGGATAATTTTCCAACATTGCTCTTTGCATAGCCTTGTTTTCCAAATTTTCCTCTCCTCCTTACCCTCTCCCCTAGATGGCAAGTAATCCAATATATGCTATACATGTTAAACTATATGTTAAATCCAATATACGTAGACATTTGTACATTTCTCTTGATGCACAAGATCAGATCAAAAGAGAAAAAATGAATAAGAAAACAAAATGCAAACAAACAGCAATAAAAAGAGTAAGAATGTTATGATCCACACTCAATTCCCACAGGCCTTTCTGGGTGCAGATGGTTCTCTTCATCATTGAATCTGGCCGCAATCACCTCTTTGTTGGAAAGAGCCATGTCCATCAGAATTGATCATCGTATAGTCTTCTTGTTGTCGTGAATAATGATCTCCTGGTTCTGCTCGTTTCACTCAGCATCAGTTCATGCAAGTCTCTCCAGACCTCTCTGAAATCATCCTGCTGGTCATTTCTTACAGAACAATAATATTCCATGACATTCATATACCATAACTTGTTCAGCCATTCTCCAATTGATGGGCATCCATTCAGTTTCCAGTTTCTTGCCTCTACAAAAAGGGCTGCCACAAACATTTTTGCACATGTGGGACCCTTTCCTTCCTTTAATATCTCTTTGGGATATAGGCCCAGTAGAAACACTGCTGGGTCAAAGGATATGCACAATTTGATAACTTTTTGAGTATAGTTCCAGAGTGATCTCCAGAATGGTTGGATCTATTCACAGTTCCACCAACAATGTATCAGTGTCCCAGTTTTCCCACATTCCCTTCAACATTTATCCTTATCTTTTCCTGTCATCTTAACCAACCTGACAGGTGTGTAGTGGTATCTCAGAGTTGTCTTAATTTGCATTTCTCTGATCAATAGTGATTTGGAGCACCTTTTCATATGACTAGAAATAGTTTTAATTTCAGCATCTGAAAACTGTCTGTTCATATCCTTTGACCATTTATCTATTGGAGAATGGCTTGAATTCTCATAAATTTGAGTCAATTCTCTATATATTTTAGAAATGAGGTAGCCTGGTTGTTAAAATTTCCCAGATCACTCCTAGTTGGAACCCTGGCTACTGACTTCCATCAGTCTACAAATATTAAGTACCTTCTTATCATCTGTGCCAGGTATTATGGTAAGGGCTAGATTCCTTTTATTTTGTCCTGGTGGACTTTCTCGATTATTGATCCAATCTGTTTCAGTTATTTGGGGGGAGGGCTTAGAGGGTCCCCCCAAAAAACCAAACTAGCAATATTCTTTTAAAAAACAAAAGATTTTTATTTGGCACATTGAAGCTCATTTGAGAGACATCTTTTTATTTTTATTTTATTTTTATTTTTTTATATAAAGCTTTTTATTTACAAAACATATGAGTGACCTTTCAAGATTGACCTTTGCAAAAACTTTTTTTTCCCAAGCTTTTCCCCTCCTTCCCCCCACCCCCCACCCCTAGATGACAGGTAATCTAATACATGCTAAATAGGATAAATTATAAGACAAATACAATACATGTATACATATCTATACAGTTATCTTACTGCACAAGAAACATCAGATCTAGAAAGAGAAGAAGAAAAAAACAACCTAAGAAGGAAAACAAAATGCTTGGAAATATTCACAGAAAGCGTTAAAATGCTGAGTTGTGGTTCACACTCAGTTCCCACAGGCCTCTCTCTGGATGTATATGACTATCTTCATCGAAGAACAACTGGTTTGAATTACATCATTGTTGAAGAGAACCATGTCCATCAAAATTGATCATCGTATAGTCTTGTTGCTGTGTATAATGTTCTCCTGGTTCTGCTGATTTCACTCAGCATCAGTTCATGCAAGTCTGAGAGACAGCTTTTTAAACCTCAGATATTGATCAGAGTTTCTAACTAACTTAGAACTGAAAGCACCTCATATGGCACCTTCTCAAAATCTCTAATTTTAGAGAGAAGGAAAATGAAAAATCTGAAAGATAAATGGCTTGCCCAGTTACACAACATTAATCAGTGTCTGAGGCTGGTTCTGAACTCAGAACTGTCACACTTCAGATCTACTTTCTGGAGGTAAAGTGATTTGCCCAGGATCACAGTGCCAATTCAGCAGTCTTTACAAGTTGACTCTTTCTAAATTCTGAGGCACTAGAGAGAGATGAGAAAAGGGAGGAGAGAGGAAGCTTGCCTTGCCAGTACTTCATCTCCCCTGTTTCAGGCCCCACAAATGTTCAGTCTTGCAGGGTGGGACTGCTCTCAATTTATACACCTCTTTTCCCCTGCATAACCAACCATTATCCACTCATCTGGGTGCCCATTTCAAGTTAGAACACAGGAAAGGTTTTGTTTTTTTGTTCTTTTATCTGCAAAAAAAAGATCTCTGGAGAAGTTGATGAGTCTTCTCAGCATCATGTTCCCTGGAAGGCTTGTGCACCTCACATTACTGGTGGGAAGCATTTCATAACCATGAGCTCTTTGTGTGCTGAGAATAGCGGGCACGGGAGTTTGCTCCCTGGGGATGCCTTTGTTTTGAAACTTGAGGGGATCAGAGCACCTCCTTATCTTGGTCAGATAGACTGGCAAGGGGCCCAGAGATTAAACAGCAGGAGCTATCAAGTCCCCAGCAGTCTCCTCCTGCCACATGAATATGATCACTAATATAAAGTCTTTGTGCTCTGGCGTGGGGAAAGAAACACTAAGTTGGCTCCAGGTGTTGTTCAGTTCCCAACTCTCATGGATGACTGCCACCCGTGTAGCCTTGGGTAAGACACAGTAGAGCTCAGTTTCCTTATCTGTAAAGTGAAGAGGTTGGACTAGATGTCCTCTAAGGTTCCCCCAAGTTCTAGAACTGATATCCTATATACATCCTGAGACCATCAGCTCTCCCTTAGAAAGCTCCTCAATTCATGCTAATCCCTCCTAAAACTTGATGCAATGGCTCTCTTTTCCTCAAGGACAAAATAAACTCTTCTGTTAGGTGTTCAAAGTCCTTATACTATGCTCCAATCTCTCTGTATAGAGTCTCCTTTCTTTTCCTAATATGTGACACACACTCTCTCCTGTAGATACTATTTGTAGTAATTGCTTGCATATTGTTTCTCTCCATCACACCGGTAACTTTTTAAGACTCCCTTCTTCCTTCTTTTCCTTTCCTCCCTTCCTTTCCCCCCATCCTTGTCCCCTTTCCCCCCATCCTTGACCCCTTTCCCCCCATCCTTGACCCCTTTCCCCTTTCAATCAAGCCTCCCTTCAAAAACTTTCTTCCAAGGACCCTTTCCCCTTCCTTGCCCCTGTTCTCAGGCAACATCCCAAATTAATTAGCATTTACTTTACCTAGATTTCCTTCTCTAGGTGTATGTCATTTCCCATAGATAGAATATAATCTCCTTGAGGGCAGGGGCTAAACTGTTTGGGTCTTAGTTCCTACAAGACCCAGACCAGATCCTGCTGCAGAGAAGAGTTTCCTGCATTAATTTAGGGAACTGAGCAGCCTGTAGTCATGGAGAGGCAGCAGAGCACAATGGATACAGAACTGAGTCAGAGGAGCTGGATTCAAATCCTGTTATTTCATCTCTCAAGACCTAACTTTCCTTATTTAAAATGAGGGGTTTGGATTAGGTGACTTCAGCTCCAAATATATGATCTATAATCAGTCTGGACTTCAGTTTCCATGTCTATAAAATAAAATTAGTTTAAATGGCTTCTGAGGTCGCTTCTCTCCCTAAATATTTCATACCTAATCTAGAGCTTTATTGTAAATTTCTAATTGGCTGTCGCTTCCTAATTTTGTGTCAGGAAAAGGATGTTTAGTTCTCCAAATCATAGATGGGCACCCACCCCTCCCTAGAGAGTTTAAGCTGGGAAATTCAGAGGGTGCCCATAGCTAATCAGTCCTGGCTTTCAGGAAGCCTGAAATAAGAACTCACCTGGGACAGTGAGAAGAGGAAAAGGGAGTTTACAATTTATATTCTGTCCCTGTTGAACAACACTCAGCCACAAGACCTTTTCATCCCAGAGGGTCTTCATGTTCACCCAGCCAGGTAAAATGTCTGTCTTAAGAAGGAGAGCTCAGTAGGGATTTCAGGATCTTTTATTTCCCATGAGAATTTGGTTTAGCCATTCAAAAACATGTCTCCATAGTCCCAGCGACCCAAAACAACTCGGAAAGGCTGATCTTATTCTGGATTGAGCTGGAAGTTTGGACCAGTCTTCCCTTAGCAGAAAGTCAGGTGCCCATAGACAACACTGAGATCCCTTGAGAAGGACAGTTATTGCCTCAGATTGAAAAGAACTCATTTCATGAGCAGAGCCAGGAGATCATTATACACGGCAATAACAAGATTATACGATGATCAGTTCTGATGGACCTGGCTTTCTTCAACAATGAAATGATTCAGACCAGTTTTAATTGTTTAGTGATGAAGAATGCCATATACACTCAGAGAGAGGACTGTGGGAACTGTGTGGATCACAACACAGCATTTTCACTCTTTTTGTTGTTTGCTTGTATTTTATTTTGTTTCTCATCTTTTTTTTCTGGTTTGATTTGATTTTTCTTGTGCAGCAAGATAATTGTATAATTATGTGTGTGTGTGTGTGTATATATATATATATATGTATATATATTGGATTTAACATATATTTCTATCATGTTTGACATATATTGGACATCTATTAGGGAGGATGATAGAAGGGGAGGAAAATTGGAACACAAGGTTTTGCAAGGGCTAATGTTGAATAACAGTCTGCGCATATGTTTTGAAAAATAAAAAGCTCTAATAAAGAAAAAAAAAAAGAACTCAGTTCAGTCTTTCACCTCCAGTTAGACTTAATTGTAATTCTCTTAATTAAGAGAAGCAAGAAGGGAATGAAGTATTTCTGTAGATTCTATGTGCCAAGCACAATGCTAAAAATGCTTTTTATGGATATTATCTTATTTGTTCCTTATGATGTAATTATTATTATCCCCATTTTATAGAGGAATAAACAGGTAGGCAGAAGTTAAATGGCTTGCCCAAGATCACACAAGTAGGAAATACAGGAGGCTGAATTTGAACTCGTTTTCCTGACTCCAAGCCCAGCCTCTATCCACTGAGACACCTCGTTGTATATTGTTGTCCTTCGATTTTGAAGATGACCAAATGGCATCTCTCTGTTAGAGTCCAGTTACAGTGTGTCCCACTATGGCTCAGAAGGCTCTGCCACAGATCGGACACTAATAGTCCCTATGCACAATGTGGGAAGCTTCTCTAATTTTGTATATTTCCCATTTCCTTTGAGCTAATTCAATTCTGCTTTGCTCATAGAGCACAGCATCTTCTCTGATGAGGGCACGCCATGCTGGGCCGTCCTGTGCCCATGTCTCCCATGTCATACAATTAATTCTAAAAGTCTTGAGAGACATTGAGAACATCCTTGTGTTGCTTTTTCTGACCACCTTGTGAGCACTTGCTCTCTGTGAGTTCTCCATAAAATAATTTGGGGGGGGCAAGGATACATTTGCCATTAGAACAATGTGGCCAACCCAACAGAGCTGTGCTCTCTGCAGTAGAATTGGGATGCTCTGCAGTTTAGTTTGAGAAAGGACCTCAAGTGTCTGGTACCTTCTCCTGCCAGATGATCTTCAGAATCTTCCTGAGACAATTCCAATGGAAGCGATTCCATTTCCTGACATGGCGCTGGTAGACTGTCCAGGTTTCAGAGACATACACAGTGAGATCAGCACAAAGGCTCTGTAGACCTTCAGTCTGACAATCGGTCTAATCCCTCTCCTCTCCCACACTTTCCTTTGGAGCTTCCCAAACACTGAGCTAGCTCTGGCAATGCATTTGAGCATCTCATTATCAAAGTGGACATCCCAAGGTGAGAGAACTTCTCCATTAACTGTAATTAATGGTTCCACACGGGGAGGCTGTGGTGCTGGCTGATGGAGGAGCTGTGTTTTCTTGCTGTTGATCCATCCTTAGTTGCATCTCCACTTGGGAAGCTGCTGCAAACAAAAAACATGTATCCACAAGGATCTCTTCTGTGCTAGGTCCTCTAAGTAATAGGTTGAGTTGTAGGATTCCTCCAATCTTGTCCCATTGGATTAACAAAGTCCTTCTCTTCCTTCAAGGCTCAGCCCACATGCCATCCTTCAAGGATCCTAGTGGCATATTATAGGGGACCAACTGGGGAAGACCTGGCTTTGAAGCCTACACTTATTAGCTGGGTGTCCCTGGGCAAATCCTTCATCTTCTCTCTCTGAGACTCAGTTTCCTTCTCTGTATAATGGGGAAAACAGTACTTTCTTGCAGATCTCTTGTGAAGCCCAGATGTTAGCAGGAAATGTGGCACAGTGGAAGGTGCTGTGACTCTGGATTCAAACCCCAACATTAACTACTATTCAATCCCTGGACATTCAAGATGAGGAAAAAAAAAGATTCTGGGAAATTTTGTCCTGAGTTACACAGCTAAAAAGAGGCATTCAAACTTGTGTCTTCTGGACTCCGAGTCCAGGAGCGCCCGCTGCCTCAGACAGGTGACCCCGACCTCCGCAGGTCTCAGCTTCCTCATTTATCAAAGGAGCAGATTGTACCTATTGGCCCTCTGGCTCCAAAGGGATGATCCTATAAGAATATCTGTAAATTGTTCGCACATTTTAAAGACAGTCAACAAGCATTCTGTTGTGACTGTATGCCAGGTATTGCCCCTCCTGTTTTTCCCCTTCCTCCCTCCCCTGCCTCTCCTTCCTCCTCCCTCCCCTTCTTCTTTCCCCCTTCCTCCTCCCTCCC
>JAJPUD010011361.1:15995-33225 GCA_023553655.1 Myrmecobius fasciatus | reverse complement strand
TTCTTTCCCCCTTCCTCCTCCCTCCCCTTCTTCTTTCCCCCTTCCTCTTCTTCTTCCCTCCTTCCTCTAGGATCCTCCTTCATTTAAAGCCAGGCAATCCTACCCCTTATTTTATAAATTAAGAAATTGAGGCACAAAACTTAAGTGACCTTGCCAAAGGTCTTAGAGGTAGTAAGTGGAGGAGCTGAGAAATAAGACCAGATCCTCTGACTGTCAATCTGGAAGCCTTTCCATTTCCCCACAGGCCAGCAGCCAGGATAAAGAGATGGGGGGGGGCTTAATTCTCCTTCCAGGGACCTCAGTTGACTGCTGGGTGTCCTCATCTGCATTAGGAGCAGACAGGCCTGTTTATAATGGGGGAATTTAATCTGAGAAGGTGTTGGAAGACCAATTGTGTCCCTAGTCCTGAAGTAGAAGGAGGCCGTGGGGCCCAGTCCCCATCCAAATAAATTCACTGCTTATGTTAAGAAAGCTTTGGCTGTGCCGAGGAGGCAGCAGAGGGTATCTGGAGGCCCTGCTAAGGCTGGGCTTATTTAGAACGAAGGAATAAGGCTTGGGGCAAAGGGCCCCCCAAACTTTCCTCCGTTGGGAGGAGGAGCATCTATTTTTAACCGGTGCAGGAGTTCTCCCTGGTTCAGGAAAAGCAGGGCCCAATTCTTGGCCTCCCACTATGTTTGACATCTCATCGAGACTGGCTCTGAGAGCCTTCAGAGGGTGCAAGAATACATGGCATTTCTGCTGCTTAAAATAGAGGTGCCCTGGAGCCCTTGAGCAAGGAGACCGGAGGGTTTGGCCCAGTTCTGCCAGTGAAGGGGGTAACCACTTTCTTTGTCTCGCCATCTCCTCAGACCAGCCTCTCTGAACCAAGTGCCCTCATTTCTTGTGCCAAAACCAACCCTCCTTGGAGTGCCCCATTTCTATAGCCGATGCCCTCATCCTCATCCCTCAGGCTCAGAACCACCATTAACCATTCTATTTGGGCTTTTGCTCAGCCCCCATCTCTCTGAACTATTGCAACAAAGGCATGCAGCTCAATTCCTAGATTGGAATCCCGACTCTGACCCTCCATAACCACGTTTTTCTTTCCTTTCCCTAGTCCTCAGTCTCCCGAGATGGACTAGATGGGCTTGGAGGTCTCTTCCAGATCTAGACCTATGATCCTATGGTTTAACCCACTGTGGGTCTCAGTTTCCTCATCTGTAAATTGAAGAAGTTGGTCCATACAGCTGTATGCTGTAACTGTGATCTTCTACTAGCCTCTTAATTCCCAACTTCATCTTCCCTCCCCCAATCCATCCTCTCACCACTCTCAGAACTCCAGAATGATAGTCCTTAACCTGGCCACGCGACTCATTTTGTTTTTATTAATCTTCAGTAACTGGGTCTTACCTCTTGAATAAAGTTTATATGTGTTTGCCTCCAGAAATCAGTACTTTCTGACCCTTCCAACTTACTCTTATGTTAATCCCTTCCATGAACTCAAAATGCCAACAAAATTGGAATAATATCTCCCCCCCCAAAAAAAAATCACGTTATTTGATTTCTACCTCCATGCTTTTATTCACATTATTCCTTCTGCCTGGAATGCCCTTTCTAACTCTGCCTATTGAGTTCCCAAGCAGGATATAGTACAGAGAATAGTCTCTGGAGTCAGGAGACATGGGTTCAAATCTTTCCTCTGATACTTCTATATGACCAGGCCATTTCCTTTTTTTGGACCTCAGGTTGCTCATCTGTAAAAGGAAACATTAGACTCAATGGCCCCTTGGGTCCCTTTCAGTCCGTGGCCTTGGTCCTTATCCTACAACCTGAGTTAGGTATCTACAATTCTAGAATTCTGGAAGCTGAAAAATGAAACTTAAACTCTGCATAAACTAATAATAATAATAAATAATAAACTAATTCCTTCCCTATCTCTCCTCCTTTTTCCTTTCTTCCTCCTTCCTTCCTCTTCCTCTCCCAATCTCCCTTTCTTCCACTTTCCCCCCTTTTCTCCTTCTCCCCCTCTTTTCCTCCCCCTCTCTCTTGCCCCTTTCCCACTTGGATAGGCAGACAGCCTTATTAGGCAATGTCAAGTAAGCAGGACACTAAGTGCAGGGAGTCACAGAAAATGTGGACTGCCTATAGATAACCCTTATGAGAATCCACTCATTTCACATTTATCCCAGCACTGCCTTGTACTGGTGTGTGTGTGTGTGTATGTCTCTGTAGACCATTTTTTCATGTTGACATCATCTCCCTACCTGTATAAATTCTCCTGGGCAGGGCTGGCATTTTCTTTTTTCTCTGCCGCCCATTGTTAGCATAATCCTCATACATAAGTGGGTACTTGATAAAAAAAACTAGTTGATAAGGGTCAGAAGGAACGATATCTAAAGTTTTGACCTGGTTTAAATCCTCTGATCTTAGTTCTGTTCTCCAGAAAGGGGGAAGATGCTAGATTCTCCAAATTATAGGCCAGTGAATTTGACTTGATTCCTGGGTTCAAAGTTACCATCACCCCCACCTCCAGAGAATAAATTAAAAGGATAAAATGTGAGCTTTCCACAACACAGGAGGTGATCACTGAGAACCAGCAAGGGTTCGTTAAGAATCACTGGAATATAGATTTTGTGTTGAAGGAGATCCTAGAGCTCATCTCATTCACCTCTTCTACCTTTTTTCAAACAATGAGTCGTGTCAGACTAGCCCCATTCCCGTGTGGGACAGTGGAAGGGGCAATGGTTCTAGAATCAAATCCATGCTTTCCCTTTTGTTTTAGCTGGCAGGTCATGTATCCTCTTACTCTTCAGGTTCCACAATTGTAAAAAAGCAGAGGTTTTTATTAGATGGCCTTTGAGATTATTTCCATGTTTAGACCAATGATTCTGAGATTTTTTTGGGGGGGAGAGAGAGAAGGGAGAAGACAAGGGGTTTAAGAATCAACTAATTCTAATCAATTCTACTCAACATGCTTACCCCTTGTTTTACCTGGCAGGTCATGTATCCTTAGTCTTCAGATTCCACAATTATAAAAAAGCAGAGATTTTTATTACATGGCCTTTGAGATTCTTTCCAAGTTTAGACCAATGATTCTGAGATCTTTTTTTTGGGGGGGGGAGAGGGAGAAGGAAGAAGACAAGGTTGCTAGTTTATTAAAAAAAAAGTAATTCCATGGATGAAGTATAGTAGAATTTTACAAGAAATTTAATAAAGCTTCATATAATAACCTTGTTGACAAGATGGAAAGACTTGTGCTGGTTGATAGTACAGCTAGATAGATTTAGAACTGGTTGAATGATCAGATTAATTATTGAATTAAGGACAATCTAGAGGGTTGAAGTCATGAAGTGACAGGAATCTTCTTCTTTTGATATTTTTATCTATCACTCAGATAAAGGTATAATGTCATACTCATCTGATTTGTATATGATACAAAGCTGAGAGGAATAAATAATATACAGGAGGATGCAAAAAGAGTCCAAAAGGCTAAACAATACATCAGAACTAGGAGATAAAATTCAGTAGTTGGTGGTGGTTCTTTGTTCTCAAGAGAACCAAAATGGCATCACTGTGTAGGGGGTCAAAATAAAATTCAATAAGGATACATGTAAAGGAATAGCTTTTAGACTATCTAAAGTTAGAAGGAAATTACAGACAGTCTAATCTAAACCCCTATTGTATTTGGGTTTCAAAATCCATGATAAAAGGGCATTTAGGGAAACATGGCCAAAGAGTTCACATGAGAGAGGATCAGGAGTCCTAGTGGACCACACATGGTCAATATAAGTAATTATAATGTGAGCAGTCAGAGAAGAATCAGGAAACTATGCCATATAAAGACCAATTCAAGGAATTGAAAATTGAGCAAGGGAGGACTTAGGGGAAATAGGATTGCTGTGGTCAGGGGCTGTCCATATGGAAAACTCATTCATCTTCACCCCAGAAGCAAGAACCAGAACCAAGGGGAAGAGGAGGCTCCGGGGAAATGTACTTGATTTAAATTAACCAAAAATTTAAATGTCATTTAAAGCATTAACAATGGAATGGTTTGTCTCATAAAGTATAGAGGTCATAATTAGATGAGCATTTGTTAAGGATGCTGTTGGGAGTAAGGTACTTGGAGCGAGATAAGCTCTGAGGTCCTTTCCAGCTCTGGCCAGATTCTGTGCCCAATTTCCATCATAACTAACAAGTTTTCCACACCCATCCCCAATGTGGGAGGTTAGAGACCACCTAGAGACACAAGTCAACAGTATTTCTAAAGCAGTTTGCCAGTAATGAGACTTCTATACCCGATGTTTATGTGCTGAGGTAAACTATCTTATTTGAATAACCCTGTACAAGGGCTTAGTTAGAATGGTCCCCATTTAATAGAAGGTCCAGAGATCATAAGTGGAAGAGGTAGGATTTTAACACAGTTTCTCCTGTTGCCAAGGGCAGTGTCAAAGGCAGTTGCCTTTCCAGTCTCAGAACCCTAGACAGAATCTTCTTTGGATACATGCCTTTTTGTAGCACGTTGTACTAGACCTCATTGATCACCACTATGCAGAAGAGACTTTCAGGGCAGAATAGTCCTGTACCTCAGTGATAAAGATATAGGAGGCTGTTGAGCTCTCAACTGACCTGGTCCATTTGCTGCCACACTCAGAATTCAATGAATAATCTACTGGTTCTAGTGATTCTAACCTTCCCACTTCTTATCTTCCCTGGGGAGCTATTGACCAGTGATGTCTCTGAACTCGGTTTGGAGGAGAGCAGTTCATGAAATTATCTAAGAAAGGCTGTACCTCTAGTGGATGGCTCATCCTGCCCTTGGGGGAGAATGGGGGCCATGGTGTGTTTCTTTTTAGTCATAGCCATGAGCTAGGATCCAGGGACTCTGGAAGAACGTGGATGCCTGTTGGATGTCCCATTGATCGTTGCTGTAGAAGTGTATCTAGAGCGTGCATTTTGAGGTGGCACTAGGATTGGCAATGATTGGCCAAGTCACCAGAAGCTACCCTAATAGACCTCGTCTGGACCAGTATTGTTGGGAAAAGAAAAAAAATTAAACATACAAAAGATGTGGTTCTCAATAAATGATAGATGAGTACCACTGAGGAAGAAACAATGTCCTCACCTACATAGGGGTCATAGATCTAGAGCTGAAAGAGACGTCAGTGGCCAAATCTATTGTTGTACAGAGAAGGAAACTGAGGCTGAGAACGAGATTTACTGAAATTCATAAGATAGTTCTTGTCAGAGACAGGATAGCTGGGAATTGATAAATTGTGTCTGAACGAATGATGAACGAAGCATCAATGGGTGCCTGGTTGATTTTCAGGAATATCCTTTGGACCCCAACCTAGAAAGTGAAAAGTTTAATAAGACAGGAAACCTTTGAGGATGAGAGCATGAGTCAGACGGCTTGGCAAAGGAGGCTTCCTTACCAACTCCTTCCCTTAGAGATGAGCAGAAGGGGCCCCTGATATCACCCAGCATCCCATCCCAAGGAGCTCTCCTCCAGCAGCCAGTGTGCCTGGAAGTATTTACTCTGGGAACCCTGACTGGGTATGATTACTATGAAATCATTCCCATACTATTTTCAATGATTTGTGTGCTGCCAGTGTTAGGAAGGACCTAAATTGCTTTCCCATATGTTCCCTCCTCTGACCAAAGCTTTGCTTCCCATCACTGCACATCCCTCATACTGCTGGGGCCTGGGTGGGTAGGGGAGTCCTAGATGCTCATTGAGTCCCCCAAGGATCTCTAGCCTGGTATCTCCCTTGTCCCTCTTTGCTCCGTCCAATCAGACTCCCACCTGTCTTTCTAGTCTTCACATTTAGTCGCCTCTCTGTTCCAAGTCAAACCAGCCTGCCAGCTGTCCCCCAGATATGGCATCCCATCTCCTACATCTTTGCTTTTGCCCAGATTCTCCTCACATCAAGAATATCGTTTTTCCTTCTCAATTCTACCTCATAGAACCCCTACCTTTCTTGGAAGTCCCTCCTACTCAGACCCTTTCCTGTTACACCCCTTATTCTTGAAGAGAGGGATGGGACTTAGACCTTCAATTTCACCAAAGTAGGGAGCTCCCAGATGAGGAAACTTCCTTTACCAATTCAGATGGCTACTTTCTATACAACTTAAAATCTTTTTTTTTAATAAAGCTTTTTATTTGCAAAACATATGAGTGACTTTTCAACATTGACCTTTGCAAAAAAACTTTTTTTTCCCAAGCTTTTCCTTTCCCTCCCCCCTGCCCCCACCCCTAGATGACAGGGAATCTAATACATGCTAGATAGGATAAATTATGTGACAAGTACAATACATGTATACATATCTATACAGTTATCTTACTGCACAAGAAACATCAGATCTAGAAAGAGAAGAAGAAAAAAAACAACCTAAGAAGGAAAACAGAATGCATGGAAATATTCACAGAAAGCGTTAAAATGCTGTGTTGTGGTTCACTCTCAGTTCCCACAGGCCTCTCTCTGGATGTATATGACTATCTTCATCGCAGCACAACTGGTTTGAATCACATCACTGTTGAAGAGAACCATGTCCATCAAAATTGATCATCGTATAGTCTTGTTGCTGTGTGTAATGTTCTCCTGGTTCTGCTGATTTCACTCAGCATCAGTTCATGCAAGTCTCTCCAATCCTCTCTGAAATCCTCCTGTTGGTCATTTCTTACAAAACAATAATATTCCATAACATTCATATACCATAATTTATTCAGCCATTCTCCAATTGATGGGCATCTTTTCAATTTCCAGTTTCTTGCCACTACAAAAAGGGCTGCCACAAACATTTTTGCACATGTGGGTCCCTTTCCCTCCTTAAAAATCTCTTTGGGATATAGGCCCAGTAGAAACACTGCTGGGTCAAAGGGTATGCACTGTTTGATAACTCTTTGAGCATAGCTCCAAATTGCTCTCCAGAATGGTTGGATCCGTTCACAGTTCCACCAACAATGTATCAGTGTCCCAGTTTTCCCACATCCCCTCCAACAGCTATCATTATCATTTCCTGTCATTTTAGCCAATCTGACAGGTGTGTAGTGGTATCTCAGAGTTGTCTTAATTTGCATTTCTCTGATCAATAGTGACTTGGAGCACCTTTTCATGTGACCGGAAATAGTTTCGATTTCTTCGTCTGAAAATTGTCTGTTCATATCTTTTGACCATTTGTCAATTGGAGAATGGCTTGAATTCTTATATATTTGAGTCAATTCTCTATATATTTTAGAAATGAGGCCTTTATCAGAACCTTTGGATGTAAAAATATTTTCCCAGTTTACTGCTACCCTTCTAATCTTATCTGCATTCATTTTGTTTGTACAAAAACTTTTCAACTTGATATAGTCAAACTTATCTATTTTGTGATTAATGATGACCTCTAGTTCTTCTTTGGTCACAAATTCCTTCCCCCTCCACAGGTCTAAGAGGTAAACCATCCTACACTGTTCTAATTTGTTTATAATATCATTCTTTATGCCTAGATCATGAATCCATTTTGACCTTATCTTGGTATATGGTGTTAGGTGTGGGTCAATGCCTAATTTCTTCCAGACTAGTTTCCAATTATCCCAGCAGTTTTTGTCAAATAGTGAGTTTTTATCCCAAAAAATGGGGTCACAACTTAAAATCTTGACAAGTGGCCTACAGCAATAAGAGATTAAGTGACTTGACCAGGGTCACACAGCTTGTCAGTCAGACATTGAACCTAACACCACCCCAAATAGAATATAAATTCTCTGAAAGCTAACAGATTTTCCTTTTTTATTCCTGAGTTTTTGCACACAGTAGATGCTTCATAAGTGTTTGTTGAATTGAACTAAAATGAACTGAAGTAAACGGAAGAACAAAGTAAACAAGAGGTCTTTAGCATCCTTTTTGAATGGGGCAATGGTAAAAAAAAAAATGAATGAATATAGACAAGTGAATTGATAATATTTAAAACAGCTCCAAAGCTAGAAAGATTGTATACTAGCTGGTGGGAATTGGGGAGCAGCAGGAAATCCTCTGGTCCCTTGTGAAACAATTGCCACTTAAGTGTCATGGGGGCAGGAAATGGGTGATTTGGGGGTAACACTCAGCAAGACCCCACTTAGCAGCTGTTGATATTGAGCAGACACCCTTGTGCTAGGCGAATGTAAAACAGCCTTATTTAGCACATGGAAAAATACTTCCATCAGGTGGAATTTTTCCATCGAGTGAGTTGATAAGTGAACTCAACTGTTTCAACTTGTTCTAAATATTTAACCTTTCTCCCTGCATATTCCCATTCCCAACCCGCCAGCACATGGGATGGATTGTCTCAGTCATATCCTTCTGCTATTTTGGCCCAGCTAATATTTGCATATATTATACATCCTTCTTGTCTTTGTTTGAGACTCATTCCCCATCAGTCCTCTCCGTGGCCACCATTTTTTAATCTGTAAAACAGGGATTTTTCCTTTTCCTCTTCCCTTTTTCCTCCCTGCCCCCACCCCATTTCTTTGGCATCCTTTCCAACTACTGCTGCTGAACAGCTGCTTGGAGGGGCTGTTTCTCTCATTGGGCTGCTGCCCCTTATCTCCCAGATGAATAATGTCCCCCTTCGCTTCTGTAGCAGCCTGGCGGGCGGCCGACGTGCGAGTAGGATGCTGACAGTTATTGGGAAAACACTTGGGGTCGTGGCAGCTGCTAGAAAGCTGGAGCCACTCTTCCCTAAGAAAACACAGAACCTTTGGCTCCATTCTGGGCTCTGGATGATTGGTTCCATTGCCCTTCAGATAAAAATCATGTAGACCCCACCTGTCTTATTCCTTTTATCACTCCAACATGGCAGCCGAGAGTGGGAGTCATTGTAACCAGAATGGGTTGTGGAGTTGCTATGTTTTCACTGGAGTTTTTCACTTACCATTCTAATAGATGGTCCATGTCCTTCTAGATCCAATTCCATTTTAAGGTGAGTTGTAATCATGGCTGACTTGTGCTTTGGAATCTTCATTCTTCTTCATTTTAACTATCATTAATAAACGTGTTTATACTCCAAAATGGCAGAAAGAAAATGCTCAGCATATCACTCATACCTACCACATGATCCTCTCTCTACTCATTGATCTAGAGAAATTTTAATATAGAGTAATATAATAATAATATAACCCCCAGTGCCTTTTTCATACTTTCCATCTCCTATCTTCCCCTTTTAAGCTCATTCTATGCAAATTTATGATCCAATCCATATCCTGATGGTTGTTCTCCAATCCCCAGGACATCCTCCCTCCTTTTTCAAGTAGTTCAGTCTTGGTGTTAAGTTTTCCTCTCTATTCCAGTTCTCATACAAGAGGACTTAAACATCCTTCTTCCTGTTCCCTCTAATATAATAGGTTTCCTTTTCTTTAATATGCTAAGTTTTCCCACTCTATCTTATCTGCTTTCAAAGATGACCATGCCCTTGTTTTTGTTTTACTCCATTTCCATGATCAAGAACTTTAAATTTCCTTTATCTAATGATAAGGCATCATTTTATCTCTTCCTATGGTCTCTCCTAAAACTATTCTCTTCACAAATTTTTGTGGATTGATTCAGTTCATTCTCACAGTGACTACTACCAACTTCTTTCCCTCCATTCTTCTCTTTCCCAGTTTATCATCTAATGTTTTGGCTATAAATTCCTCTTTTCCCAATAACTACCCCTTAGTAAACCAGATCAATTTTATACTATTCTCTATTATTTAATCCATTTCTCCCTTATCCTAATACTGACCATGCCTTGTCAAACCCATCTCTCACCTATCTCTTCCTTGCTTGCTCAAATAGTAATATTTGAAATGGGGGGAAAAATAGCACAACTGTGCAAATTGAGCTCATTTCAGTTTTATATCCTCCAATCATAACTGGGTCATTGATATAGCAAAGGAATACATTTGTTCTTTTGCTCCTACCTAATTGTTCTACTCTCCTTTTCAAAGCCCATCTTCCAGAATTCCTTGCTTGCCTCCCACAAGACTCCCTTTACTCTATCCTCTCAGGTGACAACTTTAATTCATACTTGACAGAGAAAATCAATTTCATTTTCAGAAAGCTCTCTTCTCTTATCTCATCCTCTTGAATTTACACTCCTCCACCGCCACCATTTCTTTCTTCACTCCATTCTTGAAGAGGCGGCTCTTCTGTTTTCAAAGGCCATCTCTTCTATGTGTATACTTGATCCCATCTCCTTCCATCCAACATACTGCCCTTTCCATCATTCCCTCTGTCTCTTATCTTCAGTCTTCAATCTATTATTTCATTTCTTGATTCCTATAAATATACTCATTTTTGTGTATACTAAAAAAAACCCAACTCTCTCTGATAGCCATTATCATCCATCTGTTCTCCCTTTCTCCTTCTCCTTGAGAAAACATATATATTAGTTCCTCTTTCTCCTCTCCCTTCATTTTCTTAACTCTTTATAATTTAACTTCCAAACTCCTTATTCAATTAGAACCATCCTCTCTAAAATGACCAATGATCTTTAATTAGCAAGTCTACTGGCCTTTTCTTTTGCTCCATCCTTCTCAGTTTCTTTGCAGATGTTGACGTTGTTGAGCACCCCATTCTCTTGTGCACACTCTCCTTTCACAATAATATTTTCTCTTGGTTTTCCTCTTCTCTGATCACACCTCATTCTCTTGCTAGATCATCTATGTCAAATCTACCCTATGGATATTTCTTTAGGCACTCTAGTGGCCTTTTTTTTCTCTATGCTTTTTGACTTGTTGACCCCCCCCATCACACCCCCATACCCATAAGTCTAATTAATCTCTATTCAGATGACTCTTATTTCCAGATCTATATATGATGTCTGTGTCTCTTTAACTCCAGTCCCTCACATATTACCCAGCAGACATTTCAAACTGGACTGCAGATCAACATATCCAAAACAGAACTCCTTATCTTTACCTCCAAACCTCCCTGATTCCCAGTTTTCATATAACTCTTGAACACAACACCACACTCCCAGTTATTTAGGTTCACAATCTCAGTGCTATCCTTGACTTCTCCATTCTGACACTCCATGTATTTCATTCTTAGTCAAAACTTGTTATTTCTAACTTAAGAGCATTTGTCCTATTTGTCTCCTCTGCACTTGTACAGCCAGCAGTATAGTAGGGACCCCCAACACCTCTTTCCTAGACTATTGCAATAGGCTCCCATTTGGTCTCCCTGCTCCGTCTTTCTGGTTCCGTTCTATCTTATTCTTAAACACAAAAGTGATTTTCCTAAAGAGTGGGACTAACCATGTTACCCCCATTCATTAAACTCCACTTCTTCCCTTACTCCCTTTAGTATCAACTGTAAGTTGCTCTGGCATTTAAATGTCTTAACCTGACTCCTTCCTATTGTAGCTTTAGGCATATGATTCCAACTCATGGTCACTCTGGCAAGTATATGTGTTTATAACATTTCTCCTTATGGTCTAAGGGGAAACCCCTGGAGGATACAGGATGGTTTTCTGGCACTATAGACCATGAACCCCCTGGTCTGTTCCTCCAGTGATTATCAGTAGATATTAATCAGACAACTTTAATTCATTTTTTTACACTTAGGCTATTTTCTATAAAATGAGGCTACTAAAGTGTTTTATTTCCTCCTGTTAATCTGGGCAGTTTATATTTTTGGTAAATATTCATCTATTTCACTTTGTCAGATTTATAGGATTTTTCTAAAAGGAGAATTGTAGAATATACTAAGTCCTTCCAGATACTAGTGCCTTTCCCTGTTTGCTTTGTACCTATTTTATATGTATTCCCTCTGCTCTCCATAGCATGCTTGAATGGAGTTGTTTGCATATTGTCTTCCCCATTATACTGTGTGCTCCTGGAGAACAAGGACTATCTTTGATCTTTCTTTGTATCCCCAGATCTTAGCATAGGGCCAAGGACATAGAATGCTTAATAAGTGTTTATTGATAGACTGACCTACTATGTGTAAAGAACCTAGGATTCAAAGATGTAAAACATTCCTCCTGCTATGGAGGGCTTATGGTGTACCAGAGTGAATGTCTGGACATAGATAATTATAATTGAAGGTATATATCTGGAAAATATAAAATATTGCTCCAGGAAAATGAGAGATGAGAGAAAAGAAACATACACAGGGAGAAAGGGGGGGAGGAAAAGGAGAAAGGGAAGAGAGGGGAGAGGGAGGAGAGGAAGAGGAGGAGGAAGAAAAGAAGGGGGAGAAACACAGAGACACCGAAAAAAGTGGAAAGGGGGGAGAGAGAGAGAGAGAGAAGAATAAGAGCAAGAGGGAGAGGAGAAAAGAAAAGAGAGGGAAAGAGAGAATATGTATTGCCAGTTTCAGTTGAGCCTTCTCAACCCTGCAAGAATCAGGAAATCTTGAAAAGCAGATGTTTTCTAGCATACCTTAGGCAATAAAGCAAGAGAAAAGATTACTGATTTGGGGATCTTTAAAAGGGCACTGAAGAGAGACTATTCTTAGAGTAGTTCCAGCAGGCTGATGGCAACAAACGCCAGCTTTTAGGGGGTTAAAAGAGAATGAGTTCATGGGAACTGGAATACAGATGAAGATGCCTCATTTGAGAAATCTGGAAGGAAATGGAAGGAGAAAAATGGGACAAGCCCTAGATTATAGTTTTAACTTTTTTGTTTGCCATGGAATCCTTTGGCAGGCTGGTGAAGCCTATGGACCCCTTCCCAGAATACTGTTTTTAAAGGCATTTAAAAAAAGATATGGGATTATAAAAGAAGTCAATTATATTGAAATAAAGACATATTATATGTATTTTTTTTCCCATCCAAGTTCACAAACTCCCTAAAATCTCAGGTTAAGAACCTTCGAGCTAGAGAGATCAAGAAGGTCAAGTAGAGACATTTTGTTTTCTTTGTCAAGATAATGAGACCTGTGTCTGAATACTGAAGCCCCTGGAGAGGAAACAAGATGCAAGATAAAGATTGTGGTATGATGATGGTAGGAGCAGGGTTACTGGGTATTACTGAAAGAACAAGTTTCTACAGAGATAGGATAGAATGGTATGTACAAGAAGAAGGGAGTTCTCTGATCTTAGGTGCTAAATTTCTTCCTTCTCATAAAGGGAAAGAAGAAGAGAGGAACAAGGAAAGGATTTTGATATTAAGGAAAAGGTGGGGGAAGAGGGAGAAGGGAATGAGTATTTATATAATACCTCTGCAAATGAGTATTTATATAATACTTCTGCATTCTAGGTATTGTTCTAAGTACTTTATAAATATTATCTCATTTAATCCTCATCTGCCAAGTAGGTGCTGTTTTATTCTTATTTTACAGATAAGGAAACTGAGGCAAATAAAAGCCAACTTATAGCTAGTAAGAGTCTAAGATTCCAGTCTAGTAAAGCGCTTAGAACTCAGGTCTTCCTTTCTCCAGGCCCAGTTTCTACCAGCTTTGTCACTGAGATGTGAGAGTCAATTCCTTTAGTTAATTTTTTTAATCAACATTGTAGGAGACCAATCATTGCAAACAAGACCCCAACTAGTAGGACAATTTAACCTACTTGCTAAACAGCTTAATAAATTGCTTCACTGACTGATAAAAACCATTTCTGGACTGATGCTCAAATTTAAAATGAACATTGGCATAGTATTAATGCATCTGTTTGGCTATAAGCATCAGAGCCCCTAAGTCAGTCCTCCCACTTGTCCAATTAAATAGTCCAATTAGATTGGAGGGATGGAGGGATAGACAGATTGGGAAGTGTAGAATTTATGAAGCACTTACTATGTGCCAGCTACTATATTAAGCACTGGTGATACAAATATAACTGGGTATCAGTTAATACAAATGAAGACCCACAGTGGAGTGGTCACATTATTCACATTTATACTGAATACTTCCATTTAGCTGGGAGCAATTACCATATTTTACAAGTTAGAACTTAGAATGGTATAAATTTTAATATGGTCCTCTTCAAAGGATTCATTATTTGTGTAAAAGCAGCCAAGGCGATCCCTTCCCTCATGGAGCTTACATTTTAATGGGGGAAGCAAACATATAAAAGGGAAGCTGGAAAGTGGTGAAGGGGCAGGGTAAAGGTTGTGAGGATGGCATGGTTGGAGATGCCCAAAGTTCTATGGAAGCCCAGAATTGGCCGAACCAGGGCCAGAACTGACCTATCAAAGCCCAGGTTGGTTTAAGGTTCTGCTGAGATGGAGATGATGGTTAAATGGAATCAAGTGGACTTATTCTACTGACATTTTTGTTTGCCAAATGCCTGATTTCTTTTTAAACTGAACCAGGTTTGTAAGAACTGGCAGGGATCTCAAAATTCATCTAATTTATTTCCCTCATTTTAGAGATAAGCAATCAGGGGCCCATGCTCATACAGACTAACCCAGACCCTCTGACTACAAATCCACTTCTCTTTTCACTGTACCAGGTTTCCTCTTAATATTTTAAGTGTCTAAAGCTTCAGGGACTACCTCTTCCGTGTATCTGATTTATAATTTGTGCCTCAGTCTCTGCCAAATACTAAGGAATTCATGAAAATAGGCCAGTGTCTTTATCGGATCATAGATGCAGAATTGGGAAGGGCTTCCGAGGCTATCTCTCTCCCCTTCCAGTCACATGCCCCTTTCATTGGCAGGCAGTCTTGCTCTTTTTGGCTTCCTTCCTTCCTTCCCAAATCGAAATTTCTGGGATCTTTTTCATGAAGGTCTGGGGTAATGAAGGGAAGGAACACTTAGCAAGTACTTTTCTGGAAAAGGTTAGCTAACTAAAGCATGAGCCAGCCAAGTCTGATTATGGAAGGGCAAGCTGCTCTCCTGCCAACATCCAGATGGGCACGGAGGGTGATACATCTCTTTCTCTAACCCCAATCACCTCTGCCATAATTCTTTGGGAAACAAGGAAAGTTATGAAATAGCTCTCGGGCTTAGAGGATAAAGAAGATTTGAGTTGGCTGTTAGAGCTGAATTGTTAACTGGGTCAGGCCAACATCCGGACTTGGACCCCCCCTCCCCCAGGGATTGCATAGTTGAAGGACTTTTAACTACATGTCTCAGGTGATTATAAGTCAGATTTTTGGCTTCCTGCTTCATCTGACCTAAAGCATCTACCAGTCAGGTGTAGAGACTCAATTTAATTTAGCACGATTCAATTCAATAAGCATTTATTAAGCACCCATTTTGTATTAAACAACACAAAAAGAAACGGCATCTGCCTTCAGAAAACTCCCATTATTCAGTGCAGAAAAAACATGTATGCATAAGAGTAAATACAAATATATGTATATATGTATACATGTACAGAGAGAGGGAAGAAGAAATGAAGGGAGAGAAAAATGAGGGAATGAGAGAGAGAGGAAGAGAGAAAGGAGAGACATTTTGAGAAGAAACTAAGTCTATCCATCTCCATTGTAGACTTTTCCCCCCACTTCCCTTTTTTTCTGCTAAGTTGTATGCCCATCTTATGCTAAGTTGTATGCATCTTATGAAAGGAGAACAAGAATTTTTTTTGTTTGTTTTTTTGCTGAGGCAATTGGGGTTAAGTGACTTGCTCAGGGTCACACAAGGAGAACAAGAATTTATCGGTTCCCTATTATCTTCCAGTCACAGTATTTACCAGCACTTTATAAGTACATTAAAAATAATATCTCAATCCTTCCCTCTTTCCTTTTTAGAGGGCAAAAATTACCTTTTCAGTTCTCTTTACTTTGTATTTGCTTGAATTCAACTCCATGGAAGATGATGTCCCATTTGTCCTTTCCTGCCACGTCCCACTTTCAATTGTAAGTTCATTGAGGGTACAGACTATCTTTCTTTTATCAATAATATCCCCATCCCTTAGCACAGTGCCTAGCACATAATAAGCACTTAGTAAATGTTTATTGGATTGGACTCAGGTTCAGGGGCCCCACCAAGCTTCCTAAGGGTTATGGGAGTGTTAGGCTGATAATGGCAAGTGAAGAAGCTGAAGCACTTTCTCCTCCTGATTTCTCGCTTTTTTATTTATTTATTTTTAATTTGCAAAACATATGTATGGGTAATTCTTCAACATTAACCCTTACAAAGCTTTCTGTTACAAATTTTTCCCCCCTACTCCCCACCCCTCCCCTAGATGGCAGGATATCCACTACATGTTAATCATGTTAAAATACTTGACAAATCGAATATATGTATACATATTTCCACACTTATCATTGTTGTGCAAGAAAAATCGTATCTACAAGAAAGAAAAATCAGATAAAGGAAACACAATGCAAGCAAACATCAATCGAGAGCATGAAAGTGTTATGTTGTGGTCCACATTTCACATCCCTCTCTCTGGGTGTATATGACTTTCTTCAGTGAACAATTGGAAGTGGTTTGAAACATTTCATTGTTGAAGAGGGCCATGTCCCAGATTTCTCTTTACCTTGCACAGGAAGAGCCATCCAATATCCCTTAGCTATACTTGTTGGCCACAACAAGTGGTTACTCCTTGATAGCACAGAACCACCGGCCACTTCAAGCCTGCTTCCTACTCATTCCCCTATGACATTTTATTTATACCTCAGCTTACTTTTTAGGAAAAAAAAATCCACTCATTCTTGTTAGTCCAGTCTTAGACTAGCCAAGAGGCAGATCGAGGCTGGAGCAAGAATTCCAGAATCATGGGATTCAGAGCCATGGAGGCCATCAAGTTCTACCACACATTTTTTTAAGATAGGAAAACTGAAATGCAAGGATAAAGAACAATTTATTTCAGATCACAACCTCTAATTGCAAATTCAGAGCTCTTTCTGAAGCTTCATGCTTCCTCCCTCACCCTGGGCAAGTGTCTTCCCTGCTGTCTGCCTCCATTTCCTTAACTGTAAAATGGGGAAAATAAAAGTACTTACCTTGCAAAGTTGTTTTGAGAATAAATAAGATGGGGAGGGAGGAAGGGAGAAAGGAGGGAAAGGAAGAAGCAAGGGGGAAGACGGAAGGGAGGAAGCAAGGGGGAAGACGGAAGGGAGGAAGCAAGGGGGAAGACGGAAGGGAGGAAGCAAGGGGGAAGACGGAAGGGAGGAAGCAAGGGGGAAGACGGAAGGGAGGAAGCAAGGGGGAAGACGGAAGGGGAAAGGGAAGAAAATGAAAGAAAAATGTACCTGGCACATAGTAAGTACTATATAAATGCTTATTCCATTCTTTTCCTCAAAAATTCTGGAAGAAAATATTATTTTTTCCTCAATTTTATATATAAGGACACAGGTAGATAGGGGTTAAGAGACTTGTCTTGAGTCATTCTGCTGTAAATGTTTTTGGGGCACAATC
>JAJPUD010011361.1:0-15985 GCA_023553655.1 Myrmecobius fasciatus | reverse complement strand
AATCTCTTCTGTTTTTTCCCATTTGCTCTGATTTTTCTCTCCCAACATAATTCATAAAACCATTTATTTTTAATATACATTAACTAAAAAAATTCAAAACGGGGGTGGGGAAGCAAATAAGGTAACTGGGAAATTTAAATGTCTTACAAACCTACTAAGTGACAAAGGCAAGACTTCATTGAACTTGGGTCCTTTAACTTGATACCCAGTCTGGCCTCTTGTAGACTTAGAAGCTTTCCTGGATTAAGAACTGGAACTAATCTCGGCTCCTGAGAAATTCTTGCTTGGGGACCACCGATCAATTAGAGTCAATCAGAAAGTGGAATGATACCTCTTGTGCTGAGCTGAAACCCAGCAAGAGGAAAACTTTGGTTTGGTCTCAAGCCAGGATGAGCAGACAGAAGCAAGAGGCTGTCTTGTTGAGACATGAAAACCAGAAGTCTTTGGGTCATTGACAAGTTAAAGTCAAGGAGAGGAGCGTTCAAAGGTTCTGGCATATTCATTACCCTTCCTTGGAAGTGCTGGGGCATGCAGAATGATGACAGAATCTTCAGCTTGATGGAAGGAGTGGAAGAGCACAGGATGAAGAAAGATGTATGGTCAGCCCCTTGCTCCTATGCTAGTATTCTTTAGTATTGAACTCAAGCAGCATCCTGTGGGGAAAGAACCACCATTCTACATCCCTGCCTAAGGCAATTTCACATTATATTAATTTTTACTAATTAATTTAAAAATCAGACTATTTTATCTACAAAATGAGAGAGTAGGAATAGATAATTAGTCTCTTTCAGCTCTAAACTTATGCTCAGTAGAAAGAATTTCTTCATCTGGAAGTTCCCTATCACAGCAAAAACTTCAGGTCCAGTCTCCATCCTTTTTCAAAACAAACTGGATATAATGGAAGTTCACTGTTTCATATGTAATTGATTCTCTTATTCTTTGTATTTGGGGGCATTTGTATTTGCTGGCAACGTCATATTTTTCATCAAAATGTTCACAAGAAAAAAATATTAAAGCACATTGGAGAATTACAAAACAAAATAGTGTGGGAGCTTCCAAGGGAAAGAATTATTGACTAGGGAGATCAGAAAAAAAAAACTTCTTGGAAGAGGTGGCATTTGAGTAGTGTTTTAGAGGAACAGTATCAATGCTAAAGGCAAAGAGGGAGAAAAAGGGTCATTCAGATAGAAGGAAAAGTCTGAGCAGAAGCTTAGAATTAAAGGCAGAAACACCTTTTTCCCCCCCTAAACTAATTGGGGTTAAATGACTTGCCCAGGGTCACACAGCTAGGGAATGTTAAGTGTCAGAGGTCAAATTTGAACTCGGGTCCTTTTGACTAGGACTAGTGCTCTATCCATGCACCAACTAGCTGCCCCAAATGGATCATTTCTTGACTCAAAAATAGGCATTCTAGGGGGTAGCAAGTCACTTAACCCCAATTGCCTCAGCAAAAAAAAAAGAAAAAGAAAGGAAAAAAAAGGAAAGAAATGATACATTTTTAGCATTAGCATATGTAGAAGTAATGGTAGGGTAAATCATTGGTAGCTAGGTGGGCCATAGGGAGGAACGTTAACAGGAGAAGGCCTTTGTTGCATTTAAGTGGGCTTTTGTTGCAGTGGGCCCTAGTTGAATTTCCATAGTTACTCTATACAATCAGGAGGCCAAATTATAGAAGTCCTCTAAAAGTAGCTACATAAATCCCTTACTTCTTCATTAACTTCTTTTTGGAACTTAGCTGGCCAGTCATGGGGATAATAATAAAATCTTTGTCTCTTGATTTGGAGATGCTCTGTCTATGAATTTTTTTTGAAATACCTCATAACACTCTCCCCAATATTTGGGGATTCAGCCCCCTTTAGTAATATTTAAAAGAAAATTGATTATAGTCTGCCATCTCTTGCTTTATCAGAGACAAACCACTTAACCTACTAACTTCCAAGGGCCGATCTCTTCAGTGCTGGAGACTATTCTACCTCTTTGGAAATCACAGCTGTTGGGTATATATAAACTTATCAGTTTGTATTAAATGTAAACTCTTGGTTTTTTAGCATTGGAGTGAAACCATGTGAAATATGCCAAGGAAGAGGCCTGAGCCAGACCTTAAAAGGACACATCTCGACTTCCAGATGTCTCTGGACCCTTAGCTCTCCATGTACTGTTGAGCTCTCCATGAAACAATGAAAGAGAAAATTAGGATCAGCCCCTCCTGAAATCATTCTAGGCATGGGCGAGCAAGAGTTCTTTCCAGTATTGAAAATGTTTCTCCACTGATTTTTCCGGCACTGTCTCTTCTTGAGGGGAAATCATTCTGAAAACTAACTTCTAGAAAATCAGCTTTCACTTCTCATCCACAAATCTAATCTCCTCCAGAACAATCAACAGCCAAAAGTAAATATAGATAGGGCAACTGGGTGGTTCAGTGGATAGACTACCAGGCTTGGAGTCAGAAAGACTCCTCTCCTCAGCCTCAGATACTTACCAGCTCTGGGACCCTAGCAAATCATTTAACTCCATTTGCCTCAGGACCCCAGTCTGGAAAATGAACCAGAAAAGGAAATAACAATACACTCCAGTGTCTTTGCCAAGAAAACCTCAGATGGGGTCAAGAAGAGTTAGACATGACCAAAAAGAATCAACAAGAGGCCCATACAACTGAAAATTCATTATTATTTGTATGACTCTTGGGAATATGTGTATATATATATATATATATATATATGTATGTGTATGTGTGTATGTATATATATTTATACACACACACATGTTTACACATACACACACACATAAAGAGCACATAAATTCCCTTATCTCTATAATGAGGGGGTGGATCTACAAGTTTCCTAAGATCCATTTCAATTCCCTAATGAGATGTGTCCAAAGCAGGAAAGAGAGAGCAAGAAATGCTCTCTAATAAGCATTCCAGAATTCATCCATCCAGATGAATGACCATCCCTTTACAAGAAGTCACGCTGGAACTCTGGGTCCTTATGGCCAGACTGCCTTGGCTCAGGGTATTTCTGGTACACGTGTGGGGTGGGGTAGGTCTTCCTTGTGAAGACATAGGTACTTAGAGATTCCATCCATCTTAAGTGGTGGAAAATTTTCAGGCCCATTTGAATTTTAATAAAAAACCAAAAGTATTTAGAGCCTGGTTGGGCAGTAAGATGGACAGGTAACCCCCTCATAGATTCTGTAGTTTTCTTCCAGCTCAAGTACCATCTCCCATGCAAGGATTTTCCTGACCACCACCCTTTTTCTAATGCCCTTCTATACCCCAATGCCATCAGATCAACAAACCTTTATTAAAGTACCTACCACACGCCAGACATCATGCTAAGGATTGTGGGACACAAATATAAGGGGTGGAAATAAGTCCTTGCTCTTAAGGTGTTTATATTGTAATAGAATTTGTCACTAAAAGAGTGGCAAGATGTATTCACTTGGGGAAGGTGGTGAAATCTGGAGAATGGTACTTTGAATTTACTCTGTAGATCATTTGAATTTACTTATCTAGGTATATGTCTACCTCTCTTCCTCCTCCTCCCTCTCCCTCTCTACTCTGCCTCTCCCCTTCCCCCCTTTTCCCCCTCCCCCCCTGGATAAATCATTTCACAATTCTACCAACAATCAGTGAGTGTCTGTTTTCTCACATCCCCTCCAATATTCATCATTATCTTTTCCTGTCATCTTAGCAAATCCCATATATGTGTAGTAGTACATCAGAGTTGTATTGATTGATTCTCTAATCAATAGTGATTTAGAGCATTTTTTCATATGATTAGAAATGGCTTTCATCAAATCTGACCTCAGACACTTAACACTTCCTAGCTGTGTGACCCTGGGCAAGTCACTGAACCCCAATTGCCTCAGCATAAAAAAGAAAGAAAGAAAGAAAGAAATGAGGCCTTTATCAGAAACACTGGCTGTTAAAAAAAAAAATCCCAGATTTCTGCTTCCCTTTTAATCTTGGGCTGCATTGGCTTTGTTTGTAGCACTCACAGTCTTGATAGAATGAATACACTCTACTCTGTTATAGTTGAATATTTGTGTCTAAAGAACAGTGGGGTTGCCATTGGATCATAGGACCAGACATACAAAGTTGAAAGGGACCTCAGAGACCATAGAGTCCAATCCTCTCAATTTGCAGGTGAAGAAAATAATTCCCCAGGGGCATTGAATGATTTGCTCAAGGTCACACAGGCAGTTAAGATCAGAAGTAGGATTTGAATCCAGATTCTCTGACTAGAAAGGCAGTTCTTTCTACTACACAGTGTTGCCTCCCAGTTTACTGATTCTGGTATTAGGAGACCTGGGTTCAAATTCTGTCTGGAGGTGACATTGGATAAGTCAACTCATTTGGGCTTCAGTTTCTTCATCTGTAAAATGAGTAGCTTAGACTAGGTGGACTCCAAACCTATAAACATCTGATTCCTCATTGACTTTGTATAAATTCAAACAGAATTCACAAAGTACTTTTTAAGTTCAAAGATAAGAAACTCTACTGCTTTGAAAGCCCCTTGAAGAGAGAAGGTCTCAAGTTCATGACCCAAAGCTGGACATATAATACTTGTTCAATAAAACAAATTTTAATCTTTTATATAAAGTCACCCTTCATCTCTGCTTATCTTTTCTCAGATCCTTCAAGCCCAATTTTGTCCTGGTTTAGCAGCATGCCTAGAATATGTTCCTGGTGGAAGATCACTGCAGCCTAGTCATCAACATCCAATATGGCAGACTCCCCCATGGAAACTCTTTGTATTCCATTTACAACTTCTACAGTGAGCCCTGGTGGTAAGTGCTGAGACTCTACTATAAAATCAAATGATGTTTTTTTCTTGAAAGTCTAGGATGAAATATAGAGTTGGATAGGTTCTTTATCAAATGGCGGTATATTGCACTTCATGTTTTGAAACCAAGCCTTAGCAGGACCCATAGGATCAATTAAAAGAAATCTCCAAGATTGTCTTTCTTGTCCAACCCTCTTTCTTCCTGCCCCCATCTCCCCACTGCTTCACAGAGAACATAAATGACTTTCCCCAAATCAATGAAGTCCAAAGTTGGTAGGATTCTAGATTTAGAGATGAAAGGAAACTTAGTCATCTTATGGACCAAATCCATCTTCTACCATTTGGAAAAACAGATCCCCGGATTAAAGAAAGTGACTTGTCCAAGATCATAAAAGTTGAAATATTTCAGAAGTGGGATTACAACTAATAGAATCTCAGAGATGGAAGATGCTCCAGAGGCTATCTATTCCAACCTAGAAATTTGAAGAAATCCCTTCTTTTTTTAAAGAAATATATTATTTTTCCCCAATTATGTGTAAAAACAATTTTAAGCACTGTTTTGGATTCCAAATTCTATTCCTCCTTTTTTTCCTCTCCCCTTTGCCTGAGCAAGCAAGTAATCTGATATAGCTTATTTGTGTGCAATTGTGTAAAACATTACCATATTAGTCATTTTGTGGAAGAAAAAAAGGGGGAAGGCTGAAAGGAAGGAAAAATAATATTCTTCAGTCTATATTGAGGCCATTTAGTCTTTCTCTGAAGGCAGATAGCATTTTTAACCATGAGTCCTTGGAATTATCTTGGATCATTGTATAGCTGAAAATGTTGCTGTTACTGTGTACAATTTTCTCCTGGTTCTGCTCACTTCACTTTGTATCAGTTCATGTAAGTCTTTCCAAGTTTTAAAAAAAAATCAATGAAAAAGCAATAAATTATTTACTATATATCAAGTGTGATACATTAAGGATACAAATACAAAAGGCAAGATAATCCCTGCCTTCAAGGAGTTTCAGAAAAGAGGGGATTTTTTTGTGATAGTGAGTTGATTGGCCAAGCAGTCCACAGCCTTACAGAAGCCATACTCCAATTACTCTGATTACCGCACCAAGTAACTTTGTCTAATTGAGTCTGTTTCTTCATCTGTTAAATGAGAGGATTGTCCTAAATGACCTTCAAGGACCCTTTTAGCCTTAAACATGTGACTTTATCTCAGAACAATAAGTTAAAAACAGAGGTAGCTAGTGTAGATGTTGGCAGGGAAATGGCAAGATGGTATGATGGCCGGAATGGACATCCAGCATTATGTCACTACAATGAATTAGCCTGATAATTCCATGTTATGGACACATAGCCAAACCTTCTACCCAGCACCTATCCAAGTGACAGGCATATAAATGGGCACTTATTCAGTATTTATTGAATACTTTTTTTGGTTACAATTAGACATAATAAGAAAGCCACTGTATGTGGAGTCAAAAGTCAAATCCCAGATGTGATCATAATAGTTAACATATAGTACCTATTATATACCTAGCACTGTGCTAATATATAATAATTTATATCTTTATTTACTTGCTTATTTTATTATTTATTTGTTTATAAATAATATTATAATAATAATATAAATAAATTTAGTAGTTATTTACTTTATAATTACTTCATTTAATCCTCACAACAGCCCTGGGAGGAAGAAGATATTATTTTTTCCCTGTTGTGCAGATTGCAAACAAAAGGCAAATACCAGAGGCTGAATTCAAACTCAGGTCTTCCTGACCAGGCTTCTTTCTTTTGCCACTGACTTTGTGCAAATCATTTTATCTCATCTGTCAAGTGAGAATCCAATCCCACCTTATGAACTGATTTGCTAAGTGCTGGTTTGGAAAGAAATGAAAAAAACAGGGGCAGCTAGATGGCCAGTGGATCATCATCAGCCCTGAAGTCAGGAAGACCTGAGTTCAAATCTGATCTCAGACACTTAACACTTCCTAGCTGTGTGACCCTGGGCAAGTCACTTAACCCCAATTGCCTCAGCAAAAAGAAAAAAAAAAAAGAAAGAAAAAACATTTATTAATTACTTACTGTATGCCAAGCACTGTGCTAAGATCTAAAGGGACCAAGAGAAAAGAAAAATATATGGTCCCTATTCTCGAGATCCCTACTCTAATTAGAGAATAGAAGAAATAAAGGGGTTATAATGGGTAAAAGTAAGGCTAGCATTATTTCATACAGATCCCTGCCATCGACTCCGGCTTTTGGAAGACTTATTATCCCTTGGAGCCTCGTATAGGTGATATGGATTGGAAAAGTGGTCGTTTTAAGGTTACACTAAGAATAGACAGAGGAGGATTCTGTTGCTTGGAGCTGTCACCAGGAAGACACCTTTTCTCTCCAATATAATAGCTTTAAAATATTTAAACAGCAAAGCCCACCCCTGCAAAGATCTATCCTGTCAGAGTTTCTCTTAGCAGCCCACTTAGCCAGAAAACTCATTTGGGCATTCAGTCAGACCAGGTTTTATCAGTTTGGAGTGAATTCAGGTATGTGCTGAAGTTATTCCTGTGATCACTGAGGGCTGAACTGAATCTGAGATATAAATATTTCAATAGGGCTGGAAAAGAGAGGGAGAGGAGGGTCTCTGACTTTCTGGACTGGTGAAAGGAATGCAAAGAAGGTCAAAATTGCCCACCCTCTGGCAAACTCTGTACATTTTTTTGAACTTATGAAACAGTGGGACGTAATAACTTTTCAAATATCCAAAGGTCTCTCAGGTGAAAGAGAGATTAGTCTGTTCTGCTTATCCCTAGAGGGTAAAACTAGGAACAGTAAGAAGATATGGAAAGGAGGCAGATTTTGATTCCATATAAGGAAAAAATCTCCCAAGTTAGTGCAATCCAAAAGGGGGGAAACAAATAGGCTGCTTCCTGAGCCAGTGGATTTCCTATCACTGGAGTGGAGGTCAAAGCTGTTAGAGAAGAGATTTTTATTGACAAATCCATTGGATTAGAGTGTCTGGCACATAGTAGGTGCTCAATTTGAATTGTTGTGAATGTCCTGTGAAATGCCTGATACTCAGCTTTCAATCAGGTCAGACTGATGACAGACTATGGGCGAAACCTTTGGTTGGCACTGGAGGGGAATTCAAATGTGGTCAAGATGGCAGTCACTCAACAAATGTTTCTTGAGTTCGTTCTTTGTGCCAGACGATATTCCAGGTGATAAAAAGACTACTAAATAATCCCTGCCCTCCAGGAGTTCATGTTCTAGCAAAAGTGTCAATGAGACAAGTGTATCTGTAAGTCTACATGCCAGGTAACCCTTGGAGGAAAAGGCACTAAAAGCTGGAAGGAATAAGAAAGATCTCCTGGACAAAATGGTTCTTGATCCGAGCCTTGAAGGAAAGTAGAAACTGGAAGCCAAGAGAAAGGAGGAAAGACAACTTTCTAATCACGTAGGATAATCAGTGTAAGGGTGTGGAAGTGGGAGATGGCAAACCCTATGCTAACAGTCATAAGGGCAGCATGATTGGAAGGGAATTCTTGTATTAGATGGCTGGGATATACAGGGAATAAATCTAGAGCTGGAGGAGAGATCATCTAGTCCGACTGCTTCATTTTACAGATAAGGAAACTGAGGTCAGAAGAGTGACTGATTAGTCAAAGAACTAGAATCCAAACCCAAGTCATAGATTTTGAATTAGAGTTAAAAGAAATCACCACAGCCATCTAGTAAACTACTCTCACTTTATAAATGAGAAGATGGCCCCAGGGAAGATGTACACATATACTAAGAGGTAAAAAAGGAGACTACAATCACAGAAGTTATTTCGGAGAAGCTGTTATATTATAGACTTGGGAGTCTCTTGATTTTATTCATAAGGAAACTGAAGTTAAATGTCTTACTTACCTAGGATCACTTAACAAGTAAGAATCTGAGGCTCGATTTGAACTCAGGTCTTCCTGACTCTAAATCTAGCTGGACGACTTCTCTAAACTCCATTTTCTGCCTCCTATCTGCTTAAATCCTTGGATTTGTTTGCTCCACAAACTCTGGCTTGACTCAGTCTACATTTCTTCTCTAGGGGTCTAATTTGGAGTATATGCTGCTTTTTCCTAATCGGTCAACAAACATTTAATAATCATATGTATCAAACAGTGAAGATATACATTAAAAAATAAAATCAGTCTCTGCCTTCAAGGAGCTTACATTCAAATGGGGAAGCCAGCATGCAAACAGTTATGAATTTTAATAATATGTTAAGTATAAGTGGGAAGCTCTTAATGTGTTTTTGTCCTTGGATCACTTCTGGGATTGGGGACTCTACAACCTCTGAGGAAGTTTTGGCTCCCATGTTCCTATCAGCAGGTACTTCTTTCCTAGCTCCCCATTGGATGGTCCTCTGAGACTTGTGCTCAGCCAGGATTTGGCTGCTCTCTGCTGGTTTCTGGGATGGCTAAAGGCCAAGGTAACTCTCCACTTCCCATCCCGCTATGTCAGCGGTGTGTCTCGGAGCACGTCTGGATTGGGGTTTCAGAACTGGACCTGTGAGTTTCATCACTTTAAGGGGCTCTCTGAGAGGAATTTGTTCTATCCAGGCAGATCGGGACCTGTTCTGCAATTTACAGTCACATAAAGAGATAACAATAGTTACCTGGAACACTGAGAGGTGAAATTACTTGCCCAGGGTTATATAGACACAGCCCAGATCTCCTTAGTGCCAAATCCAGCCTCTGTCCATTATATCCAACAGTTAACAAGCTATTTTGAAATTCTACCTGTTCACCTGAAGGGTTTTGACAGAGTAGACTCCCATGGGGGTCTTTGACGTGGAATCGGAGTTTAGTCCATGTCTCAATTTTCTCCTGGGAGCAGATTGTTGGCTTTGGAACCAGGATTCCAAATTTGGGGTTCAAATCTTGTTTCTGTGTCTTATTACCCATGTCACCATACAAGGCCCTTCAATTCTCTGGGCCTCCATTTGCTCAACTGCAAAAAGGGGGGAAAGGGTTTGGATTGAGGGTCTCTGAGGTTACTTCCAAATCTGGATTTATAAAACTAAGATTGTCTCCTTCTGTGAGTTAGAACTGCACCCCCCACTCCTTCCCCAGCCTTCTTCCCTCCCTCCATTTGTTTGGATATATGTGTTATGCCTGGAGGGACCCAGACCTACATGCCCAGGCTGGGAGGTAGCCAGCCTAGGAGGAGAGCCAAACCTGAGGAAGTGGTGGAAGGTTTAGCCCCGTGACAGGATTAGGAGGGTGCATGCCAAAGGGGATTGCTTTCTAATGCCATGGCTGTTGGAGGCCAGAAAACTGTGGGCATGTGACCTCCAACTTACCCAGAGATTCCCAGAATCCAAGCTCTCACCCAAATCAACAGGAGTACCCCCATTTTCAGATACAGAACACGTGACTGTTCTAATAATCTTTCCTCAGTGGTTTTTTCAGTCGTGTCCGACTTTTCATGAACACATTTGGGATTTCCTTGGCAAAGATACTGGAGTGGTTTGCCATTTCTTTTTTCGAGTCATTTTACAGATGGGGAAACTGAGGCAAGCAAGGTGACATGACTTGCTCAGAGTCACATAGTAAGTGTCCGAGGTCATGTTGGAACCTCCTGATTCTACTGTGTCACCAAATTTTCCTCAGTATACACCACTAGATCCCCTAGTTAAGATATGGAGACATCTTCTAGTCAGTCCCTGCCCTCAAGAAGCTTACATTCAAATGGGAGAGCCAACATGCAAACAACTTTGAATTTCAATAATATGTAAAGTATAAATGGGAGGTTCCCAATGTGTGTTTTTTTTTTTCTTTGAATCTCTTCTGAGATTGGGAACTCCACAACCCTTAGGAAGTTTTGGCTCCCATTTTCCTATTCTTTATTACTTCCCCATTGAATGGTTATTGATTTCAGAAAAAGGGACTACCTCTGTTGTACTCTCCAATAGATGATCAGCCAGCTCAGTGTGATAACCACTGATGATGAGGAGCTCATTACCTTCCAAGGTACCTTCCGTTCAGAGATAGCTCTAAGTGTTAGGATTCCCCACTCTATCCCCCAGTTGAAGCCCAACTCATCCTCTCTCTAAATTGTTCCTAGATGTACCTTCTGAGGCCAAGGAAAATAAAACGAATCCCTCTTTCCTATGGTAACTACTCAAACCCTTAAAGATAATAGCTATTGAGCTTCTTTTTTTTGGTCCAAATAGCTCAGTGGTACAATGAATTGGGAACTGGATCTGATATCAGAAATCCAACCTCAGATATTTACTGGCTGTATGACCCTGGACAAGTCACTTAACCCTTCTACCTCTATTTTCTCACCTGTAAAGTGGGGTTGTGTATCTACTTCTCAGGGAGTGTTTTAAGGATCAAATAAGATATTGTTTGTCAAGTGCCCTAGCTCCCATCCTCTTTCTCCGCCTCATTATTATTTCATTATCATAGAAAGTGAATTCAAGAACCTGACACCCTTCTCTGGACACTCCCCAATACTTCAATGCCCTTCCTAAAATATGGCACTTGGAACTGAACTCAGTGCCCCAGATGAGGTCTGAGTAGGACCCTCCCTTTCTCCTTCTTTGTGGACCCTCAGCTTCTTCCAGTTCCACATGTGGATCTGTTAGTTCTTCTGGCTGCCGTTTTTTTTTTTTTTTTTCCCCTGTTGGGACACATCAAGTTTGCAGTCTATTAAAAACAGGTCTGTTTTGGCCTGTGGATGGTATGACCAAATTTCCCTTCAATATTCCCTAGTCAGGCATCATAAATGTACAGAAGCTCCTTTGTGATGCTGGGATTGGAGCGCTGGACTCATCCCTGCCCGTAGGCTATTGGGTCTATTTGGGAACTTCTTCGTAGGTCTATTTCTGGGGATTGAATGGGACCATTGAAAGAGTGCTAGGTTTATAGTCAGAAGATCTGGGTTCAAATGTTCTCACAGATATTTGCTTCCTGGGTTATTGAGGCAAGTTATTAAATCTCCTTGTGCCTTATTTTTCTCATTTCCAAGGGGAAGGGGTTGAACTACACGGCCTCTAAGATGCAGTTCAGTTCTAAATCTATTTCTAACTCAGGTTTGAAGGTATTTGCCCCCATCCTCCCCCCCTAGAACATGATTACTATGTTCCCCTGAAGGGCTTAAAGGAAGTATCTTTTTTATGTTATACATCATGAGCCCCCATCAGTGTGCTTTTTCTCCCAAGGTTATAAACTGAGAATCATTTTAGTCATCCAGCCTTAAATAGCCTTTTAGAAAGGGCTATTTACTGAAGTAGTACAAAATAGAAAACATCTTCCCACCCTCATAAAAAAAGTGTGTGACATGCCCTTACAGTAAGTAAATAAAGAGCAAGAGAAAATAGACTCAAGCTTAGGGAGTAAGCATGGCAAAAGAGTTAACTCCTGATTCCTGGAAGTCCTTTGCTCCCCTTTGTGGATGTTCAGGAAGCTCCCCTTGTGGAGCCATGAATCTATATACAATTATCCTTGACTTCCCAAGCAATTCTGTCATCAGCTGATCCAGGGAATCCTTGAGGATTTTGCTAATTAGATAGGAAATCCAAAATACTTTTGTTTGTAAGGTCTTCCTCTACCCAAATCAAGGGCAGGGAACAAGACCTTCTACCCCTTTCTCTTTCTCCACTCCCAATCAATTTCTCTTCTAGTGTTTTACTAGAATTATGCACTTGTATCTCTGGAATTGCTCCTATTCTAATCTAGCTTGATATTTTACAGGCAACTCGTAGGCTATAACCAAGTACCCTCAGCCAATCTGAACCCAATTACTATACAACAGTCACTCCATTTCTTTCCAGAACTTTTCACACTTAAGTTTAATCAGGAATTCTTAATCTGGGCTCCATGGACCCTCAAGGGATCCAAGAACAGATCTGTGGAGGGAAAAACTATTACATCTTTCTTTTCACTCTTTTTTATATTTTTGTAGTCCTATGGATTTTAAGTAATTAAAAACATTCTTCTGTGAAGGGAGTTCATAGGGTTTACCAGACTGCAAAAGGGGTGTATAATCCAAAAAAAGAATAAGGACCCCTAGTATAAAGACTATAATTGATTGAGATTTATTCTAACCTTGTATCTTATTATTTACTTTGATTCAGTAAATCAACTAAATTATCCCTACCTTTACATATAGTTTTATGAACATGATTTGTCCCACAATATCTATAATTACATAAAGTTATGAGAGGGTAGAGGAATGTTAGGGGTTACTTCCAGTCTGGACACGAGGAGGAGGAACTAGTTGATAAAATGAAATTGACAGGAACCCAGGGAGAAGGGGACTTTGCCATCTTAGAGTTCATGATTGCTAATGAAAATAATGCTGAAACATGATCAGATGTTTATTAAGACTTTAGGAAAAGTGGCTTTAAAAATGTCCAGAGCAAAGATCCATATGATCAGTCAATTAGAAAGCATTCACTAAGTGTGGTTCCTGAGAGGCCAAAAAAAGAGAAAATTTCCAGAAAAATGGGAAATGAACTAATGATATTTTCCTGCACTAGGGGGAGAGGGAAAGATTTAAAGCTAAATGAGATTAGTACAGGCTGGGAGGGAGGTTGTAGTACAAGTAAACTGAATTCAATGCCAGGGAAACAAGTCTTGGAACTTAAAGGACCAAGTGTTGATGAAAACTCCAATGGAAATCAAGGTTGATGGCTGGAGTTTCAGATTACCAGACCCAAGGAAGTAACCATTACCCACACAAGTCATATCGGAAACAAAACCATATCCACGGAAGCTAGCAGGACGTGAGGTTGAGAATTCCGAAATCTCAAGTAATTAATAGACCAAAATTCCAGTCCAATGTCCTATAACAAAGTTTTAAGACTGGCCACAGATAATTGATGCTTTCTATCCATTCCCATAAACTAGAGAGCTCCTGACATTGCTGCTATTGTCATTAACTTCATAACTACCACAGAGTCCACACAGGTTCTTGAGAATAGAACTCTGAAGATACATATATGAATTATCCCAATGGGAAAGAAAAGGAGCAAGTAGAAAAATAGCAATAGAGTATTATAGCTACATAGGGAGTTCTCTGATGATCTCAATTTTGAGAAGAAAATCAAAATCACAATTTGAAAATCGAGTGCATATCATTAATACTGTACAATGTTCAACTGTGAATGACTTAGCTTTTCTGCTCACTCAATGATCCAAGATGATTCCAAAGGACTTATGATGAAAAATGCTATTCGAAGAAAGAACTGAAAAATCTGAAAATAACTTTATTTTTCTTGGAATTTGTGTGTGTGTGTGTGTGTGTGTGTGTGTATCCTACATCCTATATATATATATATATATGTATATATATACATACACATATATATGTATATATGTATGTGTGTATATATGTATATATATAAAATGTCCCCCCTTCTTTCTTTCTCTTACATATATATGTGTATATATATATATATACATATAATGTGTATATATGTGTATATATATATGCACACATACTATATATCCTCTGTATATTTATATATCCTATATCAAATTGCTTGCCTTCTCAATGAAGGGGGAAGATGAGGAAAGGAGAGAATTAGGAACTCAAAATTTTAAAAAAATGAATTTAAGTGTTTTGTTTACACGTAATTGGAAAAATGTCCAAAGTTTATCACAAGGACACATAAATACTTTAGACACACATAATAGAAAGTGATACATAAGGGACAGTATGTGTTCCATAGTGAGACTAACTCCCCCCCCCAAAAAAAAATCATTGCATCATTCTGTATTCAATGACTGGTTCTCAGAGTATAGTCCAAGGAACATTGGGTCCTCCTGCGACTCTTTCAGGGAGTCTGTGAGTTCAAAATTATTTTCATCATCGTAATAATAAGATATTTCAGTTTCTGATATGGTAAATACTGATAGATATAACTAACAAACAAAAGCTTTTGAGAGTTCTGAGACAAAAAAAGTTTAACTGTTCCTTTCTGGCATTCACCCAGTCACTAATCCACCAAACCGTTGGGGAGCATTTCACTTCTCTACAGATCAGTTTCCTCATGTGTAAAATGAAGGAGTTGGATAAATGGTCTCTAAAAATCTCTTATGCAAAACAAGTTTATTTAGTTTTCAACTTTTTCATTTATGAGTTTATGGTTGAGGCAAATGAGGAGATGCTGAGCTGATTAAAAAAAAGGTGGCCATTTAAAAAAATATATATTTCTTATGACATTAGGGAAGTCACTTAAGTTCCCATGATTCAGTTTCCCTATTTTTAAAATGAAAAGACTAGCCAAATTTTTTTTCTAAAGTTCCTGTCAGCATTGATGATGTTATAATGTATTTTTTTTCTCTGAAAGAATTCTAGAATTCCCTTCTAATTTGGAGAGAATCAATATGGTTGTAATGATCCTGAAGAAAGGACCTCATTGAAGGCAGAGATGGAAGGAGAATGAAGATAAATTAGGGGTGAGGAGCAAGAACCAGAGAATATGTTAAGGAAATCAATCCATTTCTAAGTGCAAAAGGAGGATGTCCCATTTGGATTTCAGTGAAGGTCTTGTACACTCTTGAGTTGAGAGAAAAGCCCTAAATTTGGAGACTAAAATCTAGGGGTTTGATTCTACCATTAGGGTCCACTACTCGTGTCTTTCACTTTTCTGGGGTTCAGTTTCCTCCTGTGTCAATGATGAGGATAAAACAATTTGCTAAGACACTTTCCGGTTCTAAATTTGTGATCCTGTGAACAGAGCCTTGGGAGCTGGGAATTAATCCAAGTTTAGAGAAGAGCAAGAAGACTGTGTTGAGATGTGTTGCATGATTTCACAGGTATAATTGACATAATATTGCTTGATTTTTTAATGAGCTGGAAAGAGACTACAGGAAAAAAAAGATAATTCAAAACAATTTTTTAAAATTAAAAACATTTTAGATAATTAAAAAAATAAATATTAAATAAAATAAAATAGATAGTAAATAAATAAAAGATTATTCTGGCTCAAAGGGATAGCTTCTGGTGATGAACAATTCTATCTAAGGTTATGGGCTTGCTAGGTGGGGATAAATGGAAATGAGAGAAGGAAGCAGACTACAAAAGTCTTTGGATTTGAAGTGCAAATGGTTGGATTTTATCCTGTAGCTAGTAGAACATCAGTAGAGGCAGCCTAAAGGATGCATGAAAAGAGACTGAACTTATTTAAGATCACAATGGAATAAAAAAAA
>JAJPUD010011360.1:32485-55080 GCA_023553655.1 Myrmecobius fasciatus | reverse complement strand
GTTCAGCAGCAGGAGATACAAAAAGAAATTCCATTCCAAATAGCAGATGATAGGATAAAATATTTGGGAATCTATCTGCCAAGGAAAAGTCAGAAACTATACGAACTAAATTACAAAACACTTTCCACACAAATAAAATCAGACCTAATCAATTGGAAAAATATTAAGTGCTCATGGGTAGGCAGAGCGAACATAATAAAAATGACAATACTACCCAAACTAATCTACTTATTTAGTGCCATACCAATCAAACTCCCGAGAAATTATTTTACAGATCTAGAAAAAATAGTAGCAAAGTTCATTTGGAAGAACAAAAGGTCAAGGATTTCAAGGGGATTAATGAAAAAAAAGGCAGATGAAGGTGGCCTTGCTGTACCAGATCTAAAACTATATTATAAAGCAGCGGTCATCAAAACCATTTGGTACTGGATAAGAAATAGAGCAGTGGATCAGTGGCACAGGATAGGTTATCAGGACAACCTAGGCATTAACATTAACAATCTAGTGTTCGATAAACCCAAAGAACACAGATTTTGGGATAAATACTCTCTATTTGGCAAAAACTGCTGGGAAAATTGGAAACTAGTGTGGAAGAAATTAGGGCTTGACCCATACCTAACACCACATACCAAGATAAGATCTAAATGGGTTCATGATCTAGATATAAAGAGGGACTTTGTAAGCAAGTTAGAGGAACGTAATATAGTTTATCTCTCAGACCTGTGGAGGTGGAACAAATTTATGTCCAAAGAAGACTTGGAACTCCTAATTGAACACCAGATGGATAATTTTGACTATATTAAGTTAAAAAGTTTCTGTACAAACAAAACAAATGCAGACAAGATTAGGAGGGAAGCATCTAATTGGGAAATCATCTTTACATTTAATGGTTCTGATAAAGGCCTCATTTCTAAAATATATAGAGAATTGTCTCATATATATAAGAATTCAAGCCACTCTTCAATAGATAAATGGTCAAGGGATATGAACAGACAATTTTCAGATGATGAAATTAAAACCATCTCTAGTCATATGAAAAGTTGCTCCAAATCACTATTGATCAGAGAAATGCAAATTAAGACAACTCTGAGATACCACTACACACCTGTCAGATTGGCTAAAATGACAGGAAAAGATAACGATGAATGTTGGAGGGGATGTGGGAGGGCTGGGACACTAATACATTGTTGGTGGAACTGTGAACGGATCCAACCATTCTGGAGAGCAATTTGGAGCTATGCTCAAAAAGTTGTCAAACTGTGCATACCCTTTGACCCAGCAGTGTTTCTACTGGGCCTATATCCCAAAGAGATCTTAGAGGAGGGAAAGGGACCCACCTGTGCACGAATGTTTGAGGTAGCCCTTTTTGTAGTGGCTAGAAACTGGAAACTGAAGGGATGCCCATCAATTGGAGAGTGGCTGAATAAATTATGGTATATGAATGTTATGGAATATTATTGTTCTGTAAGAAATGACCAGCAAGATGATTTCAGAGAGGCCTGGAGAGACTTACATGAACTGATGCTGAGTGAAACGAGCAGAACCAGGAGATCATCATGCACAGCAACAACAGTATTACATGATGATCAATTCTGATGGACATGGCTCTCTGCAATAAAGAATTGTCTCAAACCAGTTCCAGTTGTTCACTGAAGAAAACCATATACACCCAGAAAGAGGGACATGAAATATGGACCACAACGTAACATTTTCATGATCTCTATTGACATTTGCTTGCATTGTGTTGCCTTTCTCTGATTCTTTTTTTTTTTTCTTGTAGATAGGATTTTTCTTGCATAACTTCTCAAGCATTTCAACATTATTAACATATAGTGGACTTCCTGCCATCTGGGGGAGGGGAGGGGACTGGGGGTAAAATTTATATTGGAAAGCTTTGTAAAGATCAAGGTTGGGGAACTACCCATACATATGTTATACAAATAAAAAGCTTAAAATAAAAAATAAAAAAAAAATTTCTTCACCTGAAAAAAATAAATAAATAAATAAAAATCCCCCCCCCCAAAAAAAAAAGAACTCAGGGAGAGGCACCAGCCCTGAAGTCAGGAGGACCTGAGTTCAAATCTGGTCTCAGACACTTCCTAGCTGTGTGACCCTGAGCAAGTCACTTAACCCCAATTGCCTCAGCAAAAAGCAAAAAGCAAAAAAAAAAAAAAAGAACTCAGGGAGAGGTGTCTTCCTGACTTTAAGCCCAGTGCTCTATCCATTATGTCACCTAGGTGCCCCTAGATAAGGAAACAGAGTAAACAAATGCCCAATGCCCATCATAGGATCAGGATGGCCTCTTGCTTCTGATTCTAAATTCAGCTCTCTTTATTCACCGTGCCATGCTGCTTCTTTATAGGAAACTTAAAATCTTTTTGCCCCTTGAATATACCATGCTCATTCTCCTCTCTTCATTATTTTTAGGTTTTTTCCTACCTTCTTTCATGCTCTTCTCTATCCTCCAGCTCCCAAGAATATCCTCTTCTCTGTTTTCCACCTGTTCCAATTTTTTCCATTGATTGAAGTCCATTTAAGTCCCATTTCCAAGAAGTCTTTGAGTTGAATCCTAAATTGAATCTCTTCATTTTCTGAACTCCTATAATACATATAGTCAGCACTATATCATTTAGTATTTTGTTAGTTTTCTTCTATGTTCAATAATTATTTCTGCATTATCATTTTTCCTCATTTAGTAGATTATAACTATCTTGAAGGTAAGAACTAAACTTTAATAATATAGTAATAAGAACAAGCATTTATCTAATGTTTTAAAGTTTGCAAAGTGCTTTACATATGTTCTTTTATTTGGTTCTCATAGCAAACACAGGGGTAAGTGTAATTATTATTTTCATTTTATAGTTGAGGAAACTGAATTTGAGAAAGGATAAGTGACTTGCCCAAAGGTAGCAGAGCTAATAAATGTCTGAGGGAAGATTTGAACACAATATTTCTTGACTAATGCACTATTCACTTCACCATTTAGGCTGCCTATCTTTTTTTTTTAACTTAATAGTATTATATTTTTTCCAATTACAGGTAAAGATGTTTTCAACATTCAATTTTTTCTTTTCTTCTGATTCTTCTTTTACAATATGACTAATATGATTGTACATGCACTCTTTTATCAACCAATACCACTACTAGGTCTATATCCCAAAGAAATTTTAAAAAAAAGGAAAAAACTTATTTGTTCAAAAATATTTATAGCAGCTATTTTAGTGGGGGGGGGGAAGCACAAGAAAGAAAAAACAAAATACAAAAGTGAAAATAGTAGTATACTTTGATCTGCATTTAATCTCCATAGTTCTTTTTCTGCCATGTGTGTGGATGGCATTTAAGTTGCTTGTCTTAAACTTCTCTTGTATTCCTACATAAAGCCTAGTATAATGCTGAGTTTAATAAATTTAAATTAGTTTATCAAGGTAGTGACCAAATGATTGATAACATCATCTTACGTTTATATTGTTCATCTTATTAAACTGTGTCCATATTGAGTACATCTCTTATAATCTACATTCAAAGCCTGAGTGAGCTACCAATAATATGTAAGGTCTCTACAAGCTAATCTTTATAGCCATGAAATCTTGAGAAATCACTTTATCTTCAATTTTTTGAGAAAGCAATCCCTCCCTTCCCCAGCCAAAATCAGGAAATTTTAGGAAATACTGGTTTCATGTAAAAAGGCAATCTGTAGAAGTACACATACAGGGTAGCCAATACACTAAAATATTTGAATTTTAGCTGAGTAGTGGGGAGGAATTTTTGGGAGGGAGGGTAAAGGAGGAGAGGGGTGGATTATTTTCAATGCAGAAGATTTTTTAAGTGCTCTGTCACCAGTATTTTTTTAAAATGAGACATAACTCCAAAACATCCAACCAAAGTTTCAGCCAGACCAGGCCTGAGTCAAGAATTACTGAGCTAAGTCCTTTAAACCCTGTCTCATAAATACTCCCTGCCTAACTAACCTATGGCCCCAAATAGTCAATGAGCTGGTCCACTAACCACAATCCATGCAGGATTTATGGTTTCCAAAGATAAAAGATATTTAGATTGTTTTTATTTTCCTTTAAAGAACAACCTATATTTCTAACAAATTCCATAGCATATTTACTAATTCCTAACAATTGACCACTATTTCTTGACCCCAATGGTCTTAAAAGAAAACAGCTTTTCAAAGAAAAGCCAATGTTTCTCATAGCAGATAACCTTCTCCAACTATCCTTATACCTATCAATCCTCACTAAATGATAGTGGCCAACAATTTGTCATTGATAGTATTTATAGTCATTTATACTTAATGAATTTCTCCGTGGTCACCACCAGGCCCACAACCTTTAATGAAAACCTTCATAAGTTTCCAGGTAGACTAAGAGAATTTTAGACTTGCAAATCTAAAATCTTAGCTACAATATAGGCCCAGCTTCTAATCTTTCAGATGAGGAAATCAAGAGAGGTTAAATATCTTCCTTAGGTTATACAAAAAAGACGCAGAGATCAGAATGTAACTCATGCTTCTCTGTTTCCTAGTTCATTGTTTTTTTTTTTTTTTTTTTTTTTCATGATAGTTTCTTTTTTTATTTTTTAAGCTATGGGTATTCTCTGAACCTATCTCTCTAAATACTTATTTCTTTTTTGGCCTTTAAAAATTTTTATTTAATATTATATTTCCCCAATTACATGTAAAAACAATTTCAACATTTTTTTCCATATTTTGAGCTACAAATTCTCTCCTGCCTTCCATTCCCTCCTATCAAAAAGGCAAGCAATTTTGATATAGGTTATATATGTGTAGCCATGTACAACACATTTCCATGTAAGTCATTCTGTGAAAGAAAACACAGCTCGAAAGACAAAACAAACAAACACAAGCTAAAAATATAGGAAAAATAAAGTAAAAGTATCTTTGATCTGCACTCAGGCTCTATCAATTTTCTCTCTGGAGATGGATAGTACCTTTTAACTTAAATCCCACAGAACTGTCTTGGACCATTGTATTATTGAGAACAGTTAAGTTATTCATAATAGCTTATGATACAATATTGCTGCTACAATATACAGTGTTCTTCTGGTTCTGCTTATTTCACTTTGCATCAATTTATGTTAAGTCTTTTCATGTTTTCCTGAGAGCAAACTGCTCACCATTTCTTAAAGTACAATAGTATTCCATCACAATCATATGTTCAGCCATTCCCTAATTGATGATCATCCCCTTAATTTCCAATTTTTTGTTGCCACTAGAAGAGCTGCTATAAATGTTTTTGTACATATAAGTCCTTTTCCTTTTTGTAAATCTCTTTGGGATTCAGACTTAATAGTGGTATTGACTGATCAAAGAATATGCATAATTTTATAGCCCCATAGTTCCAAATTATTCTCCAGAATGGTTAAATCCATATAGCACTTCACCAATAGTACATTAGTGTTTTAATTTTCCCACATATCTTCCAATATTTATCATCTTTCTTTTCTGTCATAGTAGGCTATCTGACAGATAGGAGGTAGTAGTTCAAAGTTGTTTTAATCTGCCTTTCTTTTACCAATAATGATTTAGAGCATTTTTTTTCATATGACTATATAGCTTTGATTACTTTGTCTGAAAACTTCCTGTTCATATCCTTTGACGATTTGTCAATTAAGGAATGGCTCTTATTTCTATAAATTTTGCCCAGCTTTTTATGTTTGAGAAATGAAGTCTTTATCAGACTTTTATTTTATTATTAAATTGTAAAAATTCCTTCTATCCTATTTTTCTTGTTTTACCATATCCATGCGCAAATGTGTTTTGCTTCTGACTTCCCTCCCCCAAAGTGCCTTCCCTTCTATTATTTTTCCCCCATTCCCTTCCCTTCCTATTCTGTATGGTAAGATAGATTTCTACATCCAACTTATTGTGTATATTATTCTCTCTTGAGCTAATTCCAATGAGACTAAGGTTCATGTGCTTCCCTCCTCGCTTTCTCCATTTTCCCCTCCATTATAAAATCTCTTTCAGGTCTCTTCTATATCAGAAAATTTATCCCATTCTACCTCTCCCTTTCCTCTTCACCCAGTGAATTCTTCTATCTCATCCCTTAATATTTTTAAATTATACCATCACATTCAACTCACACCTTTACTTTTTCTCTATGTATTTTCCTTCTAACTGCCTTAATAATGAAATGTCATTTTTTCATATAGGAATATAAACAGTTTGATCTTATCAAATCCTTTATGATAATTTCTCTTTCTTATTTTTTTTTTTTTTATATTTCTTTGAATCTTGTATTTGAAAGTCAAATTTTATATTCAGCTCTGGCCTTTTCATCAGGAATGCTTTGAAGTCTTCTATTTCCATTTTTTTCCCCTGAAGGATTACTTTCTGTTTTGCTGGGTAAGTGATTCTTAGTTGTAGTCTTTTGCCCTCCACATTCCAAGATCTCTGATTCTTTAATGTAGAAAATGAAAAATCTTGTGTTACTATGATTCTCGCTTCACAATTATTTGTATTGTTTCTTTTGTGGCTGCTTGCAGTATGTCTCCTTAATCTAGCTATAACATTCCTGTGAGTTTTCATTTTGGGATCTCTTTCAGGAGGTGATCAGTGAATTCTTTCAATTTCTATTTTGATTCTAGATTTTTAAAATCTAGGCAGTTTTCCTTGATAATTTCTTGAAAAAATAATGTCTAGGCTTTTTGTTTGATCATGATTTTCAGGTAATTCATAAATGATTTCTCCTGGATCTATTTTCCAGATCACTTGTTTTTGTTTTGTTTTGTTTTAATGAAATATTTCACATTTTTTCCTATTTTTTCATTTTTTTAAATTTTGTTTGATTTCTTTTCTTAATGTCTCATAAAGTCATTAGCTTCAACTTGCTAAATTCTAACTTTTAAAAAGTTATTTTTTTCAGTGAGCTTTTGTACCCCCTTTCCACTTGGCCAATTCTACCTTTTTAAAAAGTTTTTCTCTTCAGTGAATTTTGCATATCTTTTTCCATATAGGAATTCTACTTTTCAAAGTATTCTTCTCTTCATGGATTTTTTTCTGCCTCTTTTATTATTTGGCCTATTCTGTTTTCTAAGATGCTATTTTTTAATATTTGTCTTTACCTCTTTTTGCCATGTATGTTGACTCTTTTTTCCATGGTTTTCTTGAATCATTTTCATTTTTCTCCCAATTTTTTCTCTCTTACTTGATTTTTAAATTCCTTTTTGAGTTCCTCCATGGACTGAGATCAAGTCACATTTTTCTTTGCAACTTTGAATTCATGAATTTTAAGTTTGTTGTTTTCTTCTGAGTTTGTTTAATTTCCCTCTAACCATAGTACTATCTATCATCAGAATTTTTTTCCTGTTCTTTGCTTTTTCCAGCCTATTTCTTGATTTTTTTTAGCTCTATATTAAGGTGGAGCTCTACTTCCCAAGTGGAGGGGGCACTGTCCCAAGCTTCAGGTTTTTGTGCATCTATTTTCAGAGGTAATTCTAGGGATCTGTGAATTTTTGGCTTTTCCAAAGTGGTATGATCTAGGTGTGTCTACTACTAATTTCCTGAGCTGTGTACCAGTTTGTGATGACTACAAGCAGTCTTTTCAACTCTGGAACTGTGGTCAGAGTCTCTTCTTTCCTGTGACTGCTAGTTCTGTTGTGCTAGTGCTCTTGGTACTAAGGCCTCAGACTTGAATACAGAGCCAAGTATAGGTACTGCAATAGAGTCCTGTCCTTGGTGCCAGCAAAGGGAACCCTGTAAATCTTCTGACTTATTTTCTAATGCCTTTTCTGTTTCTGGTCTGAGAGGTCTGAAAATTGACCTTACTATCACTGATTCAATCACTCAAGGGCCTGCTACTGATTTTCAGGGGCCCTGTCTGTGCATACAAAGCCTGCACTATGTTCCTCTTTCACCCTGGTGCAGCAAACCTTTCCTGTCAACTTTCTAAATTGGCTTGGTCTGGAAAATTGTTTCACCCCATCTTTGGGGGGTTATACTGCTCTCAAATTTGTTTAGAGTCATTATTTAAAAGTTTTTGGAAGAGTTGGGGGAAAGCTCAGACAAATCCCTGCCTTGGCTCTGCCCCTGTGAAATTCTAAATTCTTATTTCTTATTATAGAATATTAAATTTGGAAGTTCCCTTAAAGGTCATCTAGTCCACCCCAACCTGGAGTATTGCTCTTCTCTTTAATATCCCTGGCAAGAGACATTTAAGGACCTTCAAGCTAGGGAACTTAGTACTCACCAAGGTAGCCAACTTTACTATTAGACAAGTCTAATTGCTAGGAAGGTTTTCCTAACCAAAATCTTTTTCCCTATAACCTCCACTCAAAATCTGACTTCCTACAACCTCCACTTATTGGTCTTAGTTCTGCCTTCTAAGGCCAAACAAAATAAATCTAATGACTTCCCACATCCATCCTTCCATATATCTAAAGACAATTTATAAGGTACACCTGTACAAGTCTCCCTTTCTCCAGGCTAAACATCCAAAGTTCCTATAACCAATGCTACTGAACAGAAACCAACAATGTTAACCATAACAAAACATAAAAGTCATTGACAGATAGATACAACAAAAGCAAAAATGTGGACCCCACTTACCTTGAAAGGTTTTGTTTTTGTATCAAATTGGATTTCCATGCCAATTAAAGAGAATCTTAGGAGTTAGGGTCCCTCTTTATTCCATATTCCTCTTTTATTCCACATTCTTGTGAGTTGTTTGAGAGAAGAGACCTCAAAATGAGTATTTCAAATATAGACTTATGGTTAGGAATTTAAAAGGTTTTAAGAGGTTTTTTTCCCCTTAATTCTATCAGTTATCTAGTACCAGGACCTTGTGTGTCTACCTTAGAGGAAAGAATCAAAAAAAATAAATTTAATCTTAGCTTGGGGGGTGTCTACTAGTTTTTTCTGGTTGTCTGACTGAATGTAGTAGCTCATCACCTTTAGTTATACATGGAAAAGGTATGGCATCCTTTGTCAGGGAGAGGCTTTTTAGCCACTGCTTCCTAGTATCTGATAGCAATGATTACAGCAGATGGCTTTCAAGAAACTGAATAGCTACAGTCTAGCAAATGGTAGCAGCAAAAAGCTTAGCAACAAAACAGTAGAAATGACAGGACAGTTGTCAGAGATAAAGTACTGGAAGAGCAGGCCAAGGAAAGGACCTAACTTGTAGCATCACCCTGTACCTCGTACCTCCAGTTAGGCAGTCAATGAACCTTTATTAGACACCGACTAGGTTCTAAATACTGTGCTAGGATTGACAATAATAAGAAAGGTAACAGGTCCCCTGTAACAAAATTATCAATGACCTCTTAATTGGCATATTCAATCTTTTCTTGGTCCTCATCTTTCTTGACTATCCTCCCTACTGAATACTTTCTTCTCTCCTTCTGAGTTTATTCTTTCCTATTTCTCTTCCTTACTGTATGACAACTCAGTTTTTAGTCTCTTTTTCTGACTCATCCTAAAGATATATTTTGTTTGTAAATATTATCCAATATTCTGTTCCATCTTTTCTCTATAGTCTTTTCTCTTTTCTCTATAGTCTTTTTCAGAATTATTTCATCAACTCCCATAGGTTTAATTGCCATTTTTATGCTAATGACTCACAGATCTATATATTCCTCATTAGTCTCTCTTTGGAATTTTAATTTGCATCAGTAATTTCAAACTGAATGTCTCAGACACATCTCAAACTCAACATTCCCAACCAAAGTGTTCAATCATTTTCAATGGTGTCCAATTCTTCATGATCCCATTTGGGATTTTCTTTTTTTTTTTAATTAAAACTTTTTATTTGCAAAACATATGTATGGATAATTCTTCAACATTAACCCTTACAAAGCTTTCTGTTACAAATTCCCCCCTACTCCCCACCCCTCCCCTAGATGGCAGGATATCCACTACATGTTAATTATGTTAAAATACTTGACAAGTCAAATATATATATATATATATGTACACATATATATATTTCCACACTTATCATTGTTGTGCAAGAAAAATTGTGTCTACAAGAAAAAAATATGAGAAAGGAAACACAATGCAAGCAAACATCAATAGAGAGCATGAAAATGCTATGCTGTGGTCCACATTTCACATCCCTCTCTCTGGGTGTATATGGCTTTCTTCACTGAACAATTGGAACTGATTTGAAACATTTCATTGTTGAAGAGAGCCATGTCCATCAGAATTGATCATCATATAGTATTGTTGTTGCTGTGTATAATGATCTCCTGGTTCTGCTCATTTCACTCAGCATCAGTTCATGCAAGTCTCTCCAGGCCTCTCTGAAATCGTCCTGCTGGTCGTTTCTTACAGAGCAATAATATTCCATAACATTCATATACCATAATTTGTTCAGCCATTCTCCAATTGATGGGCATCCATTCAGTTTCCAGTTTCTAGCCACTACAAAAAGGGCTACCACAAACATTCTCGCACATGTCATTTGGGATTTTCTTGACAAAAATACTGGAATGGTTTGTCTATTTCCTTCTCTAGCTCATTTTACATATGAGGAAACTGAGGCAAAAAGGTTAAGTGACTTGCCCAGATTCACGCAGCTACTAAGTGTCTGAGGTCAGATTTGAACTCAGGAAAAGGAGTCTTCCTAACTCCAGCCCCAGTATTCTATACACTATGCCATCTAGCTACCTCTCGATCAAAACTCATTCCTTTTCCAAAATTCTATACTTGTATTGAAGGCAACATTGTTCTTCTCAGGTTTCACAACCTCCTTGTCTTCTATTCCTCATTCTCTTTCATCTCCTATGTCTAATCAGTAAACATTTCTACCTCTATAATATTAATTTTTCTAATTCTTTTTTTTTCTACTCAGTTATCATTTTAGCTCAGAACTTCATCACTTGTCACCTCAATTATTATAAGTCTCCTAATTGGTTTCCCTGCCTCAAATCTCTCACCAGTTCAGTCTATCCCATATATAGCTATCAGAGTGATTTTTTAAAAAAAATCGCAATCTAACTATGTCATTTCTCTACTCAATATATTCACAATTTTGACAGTCAACTGGTATCTCAGTAACTAAATTGCTCAGCCTGGTGTCCATAAGGCCTGAGTTTAAATTCAGCCTCAGATATTTACTAGTTGGGATGTACTCAGTTGCTCACTTCTGTCATACAGAATTTCTTTTCCTTCAAGATATAGTACTCAAGTACTATTTTCTTTCTAAGTGATGCTTTTCCTTATCTTGTCTCCAATTGCTAGGATTCTCCACCCCTTAATTACCTTATCTTTATTCACATTGCATTTATTTGCATTCATTGTCTTTATAGTTATTCAACATATATTTTTGTATCTGTACTTGTTATATACCCCTTAAAATATAGGCTCACTCTCCTCAAAATATAGGCTCCCTGAGAGTAGAGATTGTTTTATTTTTTATATTGGTAACCACCCCTCTTCTCTAACCCACCCTCCCTGGTCCATTACATACTGATTTTTTAAAATGATTAATTGATTGAATTGCATGACAGATCACCAGAATTTTTTTTTTTTTTTTAACCAGACGGGTGATTTCATGTCTACAATTTCCAGTGAGGAAATTCTTCTATCATACAGATCAACAACTCCTCCCAAATTTCTGATTTTAGAATTTCCTACTGAAAGGCCAATTGGATATAAAATGCTAGATTTGAACTCTGGTCATCCCTTCTCCAAAGTGAGTTCTCTATCCATGACTCAATGCTGCTTCTCACCCTCACAATCAATGTCTTTCCTAAACTGTACTCACCGTACCAGTTGCAATACTCAGCCATGATTCTAGCCTGGGTTTGTTCTAAACACTAGCATCATAGATATGGAATAGGACAGACCCATAGGGTTCATCTGGATTCCCTCATTTCACAGATTAAAAAGCTAAGGCCCCTGAAAAGTAAAATTGCTATAACTATTCTAAACATAATACCTAGAACATAGTAGGTACTTAAATGTTTATTGGTAGATTGATTGAAAGCAGAATTGACAGCCACACAATGACATCACTACTCCAGCACCCAATATTTCCTAGTAAGAAGGGAAGTAAGCACTTGTTCACTAGTCTTAACCCTAATTCTTCTGATCCAGCTGCTTAACACCCTTGAATGCTTGAGATGCTCTGCCTCTGATCACTATCATTCCAAATGTTAACACAGTAAAATAGGGGTCTAAATCTATTAGACCAAGTGGACAAAACAGAGACAAACGTCAGACCCCCTGGAAGGGAAAGAATACTAAGCTGATAGAAAGTCTCAGTGTTGAACTGCTCTATAACCTCTTTCATTGTCAATTAACTTCTTTGTCCCTCAGTTTACTCACTAATTCAATTAAAATAATGTATGGAAAGGGTTCTACAGACCCTAAAGTAGTATATAAAATTAAATAATTGTTGCCACTGTTACTACTGCTATCACTATCTGCAAAATAGAGGTGTTACCACCTGGAATAGCTTGAGGGCAAAATGAGATCATGGCAATACTCTAAAAAGATTTTTTTTAAATCATTATTATTCAAAATCACTAATTTTCCCCTTTCAAAAAATATAAATAAGCTCCCCTTAAAAGCCTTTCAGAGAACCCAATTCTATCAGATTATTTTGCAAGTTTCCCACCTTCTTACTCTTACTCCTCTTCTACAGCCCAAGAAAGACCAGTTAGGAAGAAATCTCCCATTCTTCATTGATGAAGAGAGAATTTCAGATCTATGTTTATTACTGTTAAACAACAAAAATTATTGAATACCTACTGTGTGCAAAGCCCTGTATTTATTCAATTACCTCCTCTGGCCTGGGAACATAGTCTTTAGTCTTGGATTATAAACTAGGGGGTTCTGCAGTTCCTTTCTTTTTTAGACCAATTTTTGACCTTCAAACCTTAAAGAATGATAGAGACCAGACAAAACACTTCTAGGCACTTTATTTTATCTCAGCTGTCCACACCTTGCATTCCAACTCCTTTCTATCTACAGACTTTAACCTTCAGTGTTTGACAAACAGAAAGATCTAAGGCAAGGGCAATAATTATACCATCTTGTAACTTAGAGAGAAACAGAGACAGAGACAGAGATAGACAGAGACAGAGATAAGAAAGAGGAGGAGGATTCTAGAAAAGCACAAATCGCCAAATGAAATCAGGAACAGTAAAGATTTTTTTTAATCTTTTCTGACCTAAGTAAAATAAATGTTTGGAAACAAGATTATCCACTTGCCTTAATGGACACTTAGAACATATCTAAACTTTTTTCAATTAAACCTTTTTATTTTCAAGATATATGCATAGATAATTTTCAATATTCACCTTTACAAAATCTTGTGATCTGAATTTTTTTTTCTCCCTTCATTTCCCCCCCCACACCCTGAACCTTCCCCTAGATGGCAAGTAATCCAATATATATTAAATGTGCAATTCTTCTATACCTATTTCCACAATTATCATGCTGCACAAGAAAAAATCAGATCAAAAAAGAAAAAAAATGAGAAAGAAAATAAAATGCAAGCAAACAACAACAAAAAAAGTGAAAATACTATGTTGTGATCCACAATCAGTCCCACAGTCCTCTCTCTGGATGGTTCTCTTCACCACAAGAACATTGGAACTGGTCTAAATCACCTTGCTGTTGAAAAGAGCCATGTCCATCAGAATTGATCATTGAATAATCTTGCTATTGCTGTGTACAGTGTTCTCCTGCATATCTAAACTTTTAAGAGGCATATGGGTAAATTTTACAAACTCAAAATAAAGAGTCTTGCCCTGAGGGTGGGAGGAGGTAAAAGTATGTCTCCTGGTTTGAGGATGTACCTCTAACTTTGAGGGGCCTCATTATTCCCTCCTTCTGAGTACTCTGGAATTATCTAAAGGTGGGAATATAATTAGAGAGGGAGGAACAATCAGAGCATTCATGTTTCCCCACTGCCCCTACCCTCGATTTCCTCTCACACAGAAAAACTTCCACTAAAAAGAATTACCATTGGGGTGCAATTCACCTAGAAAACAATTGTTTGAGCATGAAGATGAACATAAATCTAAAGCCAATTTCACAGCCATTTTTCCCATTCTGGAAACAAAGTACGTCAATGAACTAAGTCCAGACAATTCTGCAGGTCTGTGGTCAAGATTCTCTCCTATGGGTGCTGGAGAAAAATCAGCCCTTTTATGACTGAGTGGCAATTAGGCTCAACCAGCGATTAGGGACAACTTTAGCTGCAGGAACATTTGAAGGGGAGGGGGCAGAAGGGGCCCTGAAGTTCCACAGGCGCCAAAACTATCCACACCCAAAGATGGGCCCCTCTCCTCTGAGCACTTGGCTCCATACCAGAAGCAAGTTCTACCAAGGTGTGTTGACCCCTCAGGCAGAGAGTTCTTTGGCACTCTTCCAAAAGCAGCCCATCCTCTTTTTCCTTTTCCATTCTAGAGAAAATACCACTCTTTACCCGCCAAACTCCATCTATTCTCTCCACTTTTTCTCTCCCCTTCTTCCTAATGTCCTCATTTTCCCCCTGCCTTTTTATTTTGATACCAAGTAAGATGTACCCCCTGGACCCTGAATCTATCTGACTTGGCTGCTGAGAAAGCCAGAGGACATTATTCAATACTATTTATGAATAGCATCCAAAGGATATCAAATAGGAGTTAAACTGACATCTTGTACAGGTCGGGAGAAGTAGCCCAGAGACGTGATTTAGCTTGCATTACTATTTGATTTCTTCAGTATTAATTTTCTCAGTAAGAGAGGAATTGTTCTCATCCACATTTGAGTATTCTAAAGATTTCATCTCAGACTTCCAACACATAATCCAAAAATCTTTTGGTCCCAATATGAAGCAAAGTCTGCTTCTAACATAGTTCTACTGCCATAGTAGCTAAATTCATCAGATACCACTGCAGTGATTATTCAGTTTTTTTAAATCAATAGTTTCCCCCATAAGTGGAGGGAAACAATGGATTTTACCTCCTTTGCACTGATTCTAAAAAGAAAAATCATTTAAACATTTTTAAAAGTGATATAAGAATTAAGCAAAAAAGAAGCTCAAGACAAATTAGATAGAAAACCCAATATTTTAAACATAAGGGTGAAAGTTTTCTCCACCCCCACTCTAATTAATCACAGAAGGGCAAAATATATTGTTTGAATCAATTAATCAAAAATAAATTATGTGTGAATAAAATCCTTAAGTAATTTAAAAGCATTATAGGAGTTTCTGATCATTTGGATGAAAACATAAAATAATCACAAAGCAAATATCTTATGATGGCTGAAAGAATCAGAAACATCTCTGGGTCTATATATAAAATACAGAAAGTCAGGCTGGAATCTTGAATTCCAGAAGCAACAGTAGTCAAATGCAGGGGTAAAGGACACCTGAGTATATGGTTCAACACATTATTTTGTTTATCTAAGTTAATTGAAGAAAAAATCAGATAACCAGTGTCTTGATATATCTGCAAAATTAATTTTAAAAATAGACTATTTTAAATATAGTTAAAGTAGTACTGGGCTTCCACACTATTTAAGTTGTCCTTTTTATAGTGAATAAAACCCAAAGTACACAATAACAACAACAAAAAAAAAAAATATGCTGATGTGAAGTTGGATTAAAGCTGTTTTTGTGCTTCTAAAACCAGAGACAGGTGCTGTCACTTGATCATTTCTCTATGAAAACATGTTCTTTTTAGTCCCTGCAAAGTAAGATAAACCCAGTTACCTGCAACAACTCAGGAATGAAAGGAGTCCATCAGTGGTCTACATTAGATACTCTGTTCCAAAGTGAACATAGTCTTGCAAAATCAAGAGGAAAGCAAATTAAATCTGTAATCAAACTCTATAACAATGGTAATAGTATACACATTTTAATACGAGGCAACTAATTGGAAAGTAAGTTACAAACATTTTCTAGTGGAAAGTGTTCTAGATTTGAAATCAGAGGACCTGAGTTCAAGTTTAGGCTTTGCCACATATTACTTATGTGATTCACTGAATCCCAATTATCTGAAAATGAAGATAATAGATTGGATTAGAGGATCCCTTTCTGCTTTAAAATCCTGATTTCTTTGAAAATTCCCCATGATAGACAAATGTAGGTGTTTTTCAAACTATTCAATTACAAGAGAATTTTCTGACTCCCTTGCCTGTCCAAGTATCCAAGTACCAACAAAATTTATTCAATCCAGCTAAATCATCAACAAATATTTACTCAACATTTGTCACTGAAGAAGGTGAGACAATGTCAGCTACTCACAAAAAAGTATAAAAATAAAGTCGTTGCCCTTGATGAGCTTACAATCTATTTGAGGATATAAAACAAATGTAATGGTTAATTATTCCTAAGGATATTAATTCTTCATAGTCCTATAAATGAATATAAAGTCATAACAAAAATTCATTAATCAATACTTGTAGTAAAGATCTTCAATTGAGGATAAGTAAAGAAGATGCTGGATAAAGTTGAGAGGTCTTACATTTCTCTTTTTGACCTTAGCTTAGATTCTCCACCATTACCTCCACCACCCATTCATTTATTCATTCAACAAACATACAATAATCGAACAAATATTCAAGGCCTTATACTGGCCCTGTAGATTAATACAAAGACTAGTTGGCTGTGTGACCCTGAGCAAATTGCTTTATCTCTCTGAGACTGATTCTTTATCTATAAAAATGACTAGATTATATAACCTTCCAGCTTCTACATCTATTATTCTTGATTAAAGCAAGATGGTACCTGCCCTTGAGATGTTTACATTCCACTGGGAGGAAAAAACAGGTATTCAGGTAAGTCATTTTAAAAATATATACAAAGGAGCAGCTAGATATCTCAGTGGATAGAGTACCTGCATTGAAGTCAGGAGTACCTGAGTTTAATTGTGACCTCAGCTTCCTAGCTGTATGACCCTGAGCAAGTCACTTAACTCCAATTCTCTCACCAAACAAGAAAAAAGAGAGAGACAAAATATACATAAAGTAATAAAATATATATTTTTGTGGGTGAAAGTGGAAGAGTTCACTGTAATTAGGAGAATGAGATGTTTTCTATAGAAGACTTTAGACTTTTAGTAATCCTCTTTTTAAAGTAGAGAAGGCTCTAGTATATGCTTATTGATTGCTCTTTACCCGAAATTTATTCACACTAAAGTGTTTCTCAACTAAGCATTTGTATTTTAAGTCTTTTCTCTCTCCTTGGATCATGGAAAACTTTGTCTCTTGGTTTGTCCCACTAAGTCTATTAAATTGGCCTTGACAGTAAATCAGATAGAGTCCATCTTAGAATGATTGGGAGGTAGTGTAGGACAGATCCGGATCTTCCAGCTCCTGAAGAAAAGCTGATTCAGGCTGCTGAGGAATCATCCCAGGAATTGCCAAAGGGTTAAATAGAACCTATGGCTCTTTTAGCATCTGGGACCTATTCTGTTCCAGCTCTAGTCTCCTTTGCTAAAGACTTTTTCTCTGCTCTCCCACTTAGCCTTCACATAATACCTTCCCCTCTTCCATTTTGTCCCAAAGTAGCTAGTGACTTTCCATATGACTCTTCTCATCAGACAAAACATGGATGATTTCTAGATTTAGTAATGAAGTTTTTACTAAAGAATTTTACTGGGGTGGGGGGGGAAAGAATTTTACTGTGGGAATAACTTTTCTTTCTAAACTGAAGTACATTACACTCATGAAAATTCACAGTCTAAAGTGGGGTTTGCAACAGTGTGATATAAGTGATAGGGATAATAAGGAACAAAGAGACATGCTTTCTAACCAGGTGACCCAAGTGGAAGTTGCTACGCCTTTCTCTCTACTTTGTCATCAGGAGTTTTGTGAGTGGTTTTTTAGTTATCAGATATCAAGTTCATCAACTTCTAAAAGTTAGAATTCAAAAAGGGCCTAAATTGTTACATATCTTAACCAATAAAAGAAGAAATAAACTGTCTCTTTTTCCTGGGAAAGTGCTTCTTTTCATTATCGGAACCCCAAGATCACAAATCATAGTTAACCCTGAATGAAGAGTAGCTTATGGTAATGGGGCGTGGACCCTTTTCCTTCTGGCCCAAGGCCCAAAAGAGCTTCCCAAACCACCCCAGTCAGCCAAGGAGGGGCACCCATTCCCAGGCCCTATTGTCTCAGGAAAGGGAGGGTCACAGTTTATTCCACCTTTCTGCCACAGTCCCACTCACATTCCACACTTGAATGCTGTCTCCAAGTCCAAGCAAGTTAAGAAAGCTGTGTATCCTGACACTTAAATTGGATCCTGGTAATTATCTCTCAATCCTAGCTTGCCCTGTGCTTCTGCTGGCTTTTTATAATAGCTAAAGTTACTCACCCTCTTTTTAAGTACATTGTGCAAAAGGCATAGGCCAACTTCTGATATATTCCCACAAGAAAAATTAAATACCAGTAACATGTGTTTTAGTGAATTGGGTCCTTCAATTTGCATCTTATAATAAGGATGTTATCATATTGGTTTATAGCTCAGCTCTTTAGTTTTTATCTCTCTGGGGCTAGATTTCCCCTCATGAGTTCAATATAAGTCTGTGAACTAATGCAATTTTTAAAACACTTTTCTTCTATGTTAACATTAACACCCTTATAAGTAACAGGGTTTTACTCTCTTAAGTATACAAAATGTTTGCATTCATTGGAGAATGTGGTGGGATATTAGTCCTTAGTGATATCCAAAGCCTTGCTAAGTAAAGGAAGTACTCATCTGATTGGAGAAGAAAAGAAAAATCTTTTTTTTTTTTTACCTCCATGTGCTGAACCATAATCTCTAGTGTGTTCATTCTCTTACATTTAGATTAATTATAAAACATTGTCACCTGAATATTAAAGTAATGTTTAATACACAAAAGGGAATAAGGTATTCCAGAAAATGCATAATTTCCCTACTATGATTTCACTGGTAGCATATAATATAATCTTTTGATTGCCAGCTATAGAAATATTGTGACTAAGCTTTCACTCGCTTTTTATTTTTGCAACCATCTTGTCATAGCACTCTGAAAACTGTAAGCTTGGCCCATCAAAAAATTTTTTTAAAAATTTAAAAAAAAAAAAAAAAACAAGAATGCCCATGCTGGAGAGTTTCTCAGTTTGGTTCCAAAAGAGGCAGTTGTAGGGGTATTGTCCATAAGACAATAAGGTCATAAGGGTTGGAGCTGAAAGGGAAAGCTTAGAAACCATGTAGTCCTATCAGGAGGAGAAAAGATAGAACTATGTGTCTATTTCTCCTTGTACTTCACTCTTCCTAACTCTGAGCAGGTGTATGTTAGGTTCAGATAGATTATTTTACTAAACAAACTAAGTCTTAACTTCTCTCTTCTCATCCCATTTTCCCAATAAATATACCAAATGTGTCTTTTGAAGATCAGAAGACATCAAAACTCTTCCTTAATAAAAATTAAAAATTCTTTCCCTAGATTGAGATGTTCCAATCTCCAGACACCCTGGAGGAATTGTTTGAATCAACACAGTGTTGTGGTGAGTGGAATGTTCCTCCCTGGCAGCTTCTGAAGTGGGACCTGTGCTGCTCAGGGTATTGCTTCTGGGGATTGTTGCCTCAGCCATTTCCCTCTAGGTCACTGCATTTGATCCCTGCCTGTGTTAGTTAACGACCAAGAGTTGTTGCCAGTGGAGGGCTGACGTCCTTGGAGGTGTCACTCCAGGTCCTCTGCCATTAAAACTTTTCTACTGCTAGGAAAAAAAAATAATACTCTTGGTTTATCAGCATTTAAATTGAATAAAGTTCCTGCCCCATTTCCATCTGGTAGCCGTGGACACTAGTCATAGTAACTTAAACTTTGGGGCTTCCTTGTTGTTGTTGTTGTTTTATTGGTAATACCAATAAATAATAATAATAATAATCCCCATTTACCCATGGCAAAAGAAGGGGCTGCCTCTGTCTTGTTTATCTTGTTTTCACTGAATTTTTCTCATGACCTTCTCCTTGCCACACCTATACTCCTAGTATCCTGGATCTGAGAACCTAGGAGCTCCTGCCTGTCTGTCTTTAGCTGACAAGCTAAATCCTGAGGCCTCCTCTATTTTCAATTAGGTCTTTTGGGCCAAAATTAAATCTAGCTTCCAGTAGAAGATAAGGAAAATTTATCCCATTATTGGCTATCCAATAACTATTTTTGTAGACACTATCAACTCCTCAGGCTAGGAAAGAATCAACTGAGTCTTGATTTTTTTTTTTTGTTTTTTGTTTTTTGTTTTTTTCCCTACCTCTCTGTTTGTAACTAGGAAGGGGAAAAAAATAAAACTGCATTACCCTTCACCTTGTTGAGGAAGAGAGTAGGAGTGCCAAAATGGAAAAGGCTCATTTAGAGAAAGTTCTGGAAAATAATCCAGTACAAGGAACATTTCATCATAGAGTTCCTCCTTAACAATTCAGCTTTCAGAGCAGAAAAATAAGGCAAGAAAAATGAGGGCATATGTATCTTCAAAAATATAAATAATCCTACCAAGGTGAAAGCATACCATAAATGCATTTATAGTGGAGAAATATAATTCATTTCAATTTATTTAGTACTCACTGTGGCAAATGCATATGCTGAGCATTAGAGAAATACATATACAAAATAGCCTAGTTTCTATCCTCAAAGAGCTTAAGTTCTTCTGGAGACAGTGAATGCTTTCCAGAAGAGAATGTTTAGGCAGAGAGTAAAGGAGACAAAGAAGGGATTAAGATCAATGCTCTAGGAAAAATTGAGGAAGAAGAAAAGAGGAGAGGAGAGGAGAAAAGAGAGGAGATAAGAGGAGAGGAGAGGAGATACCAGAAGAGGAGAGGAAAAGAGAAAAGAGAAGAGAAGAGAGAACAGAAGGAGAGGAAAGGTAAGTAAGAGATAGATTGTGAAAGGTTTTGATATTATATGCATATAGAATCTATAAAAGTTATCTCTATTATCTCCATCCAACTAATGCCTATTGTTTCTGGGGAGGACTAGCTAATATTGCATTTAAAAAAAAAAGTTAAGAAAATCTGCTCCATTCAAGAGTTAACAGTTGATGAACCTTATTAACAAACACTTGAAAGAATGTGCCAGGTCAGTAATAATAATAATTTTAAACCCTAAAGTGTTATCTCACACCAGTTATATTGGCAAAGATGAGGACAGATTAAAAATGGCACATATTGGAAGAGCTAGGAAAAGACATGAACATGAATGCACTACAGAGAGAACTGTGAATTGGTTTAGCTTTTCTGGGAAAAAATTTGGAACAATACCTGAAAAGTAACTACCTTTTGTTTGACTCCTTGTTATGGTTATGAAGTATAAATCTCAAAGAGCTCAAAAACAAAAAAGAAGGAATTCACAAGTACAAAAATATATAGAAGCACATTCTTTGTGATAGCAAATAATCAGAAACAAAGTGAGTATTCATCATTTAGACTATAGCTAAAAAAAAATGACACAGAAATGCAATAAGGATATCATTATGCTATAAGGAATGCTAAATATAAAGAATTCCATGAAACTTGGAAAGATTTGTATAAACTAATAATATAGAATAAACAAACCTAAGGCCACAATAAAATAAAGATTTTTATAACTCTAATCAATGTGGAAACAAATAAGAACTTCAGAAGACTGATGAAGAAGATGCTTCTTATCACAGACAGCTGAAAAGTACAGAATTAGATAACTATTTCCAGATATAGTCAATATGATGATATGCTTTTTTTCCTATGTTACAAGTTGGAGAATTATGGGGAGATACATTAGTGGGAAGTTAATAGAGATACAAAAAATGAAAGAAAGAAAAGAACGTTAATTTGAAAAAAAAAACCTCACAAGATTAACCAGATTTACAAGAAGATGTGGAAAAAATGTTATTACTACCTTGCTAAATTATTTATATACTTTAAAAAACAAAAATTATGTAACAGAAGTTCAAATTTCAACCTCTTTTTCTCTTTCATGTATTAGAATGCTTATTTTTGACAATCATTAAGTTTATAGTGAAGAGGACAAATGAGTGAATACTTGAATACTCTAAAGAAAGATATAATCACTAATTCAAAAATGTGCCCACACTACTTTCAACAATGAGATGACTGGGGCCAGTTTTCCAATGACCTTGTGATGAAGAGAGCCATATGCAGCCAGAGAGAAGATGGTGGGAATTAAGTGTAGATCACACAGAGCATTTTCACTCTTTTTGTTGTTTGTATACATTTTATTTTCTTTCTCATTTTTTTCCCTTTTAGATCTGATTTTTCTTCTGCAGCATGATTACTGTAGAAATATGCATACATATATTGGAATTAACATATTTTAACATATTTAACATATATTGGATTACTTGCCATCTAGGGGAGAGGGTGGAGGAAAGGGAGGGAAAAATTTGGAACATAAGGTTTTGTAATGATCAGTGTTGAAAATTATCCATGTATATTTTTTGAAAATAAAAAAGCTGTAATAAAAAAAATTATGTATCCACAGCAAAGTCAATGCAAATGGCAATTATTTCCAGTAAGCAACACTCTAGACACACCATTGATGGATCATATGAGAGTGTATCTAAAAGATACATAGAATTTCCTAGAGATTCCATAGTGTAGCATTGGCATACCCAACAACAACAACAACAACAAAAAAAAAAAAAAAAAAAAAAAAAAAAAAAAAAA
>JAJPUD010011360.1:0-32385 GCA_023553655.1 Myrmecobius fasciatus | reverse complement strand
AAAAAAAAAAAAAAAAAAAAAAAAAAAAAAAAAAAAAAAACAAGAACCAAAGGAGGTTAGGAGAAACTCTTAGCAGAAGTGAAGATGCAGCAGGTAACAAGTGCCATTATAGACCAAAAAGAGAAGGTAAAACAATTTAGCAAAAAAAGCATTAAACAGCAGGAGGAGGACCTGGTTCTCATTCTCCCTCTACCACTATTTGTATAACCTTTGGGACTTCACTCATGTCATCTTGTTTTTAGTCCATAAATAAAGGGGAATCAGATTGTGATAGGTAAGCTCTTTGAGAGTAGAGCTAGTTTCTTTTTTGTGTGTTTATATTCCTATTGCTAGCAAAGTACCAATCACATAGTAGGAATGTGAAAAATACTTTTTGACTTGATTGATTAGATGATCGTTAAATGAGAACATTTGTAGCTCAGATGGATTATTGATTCTCTGAAATGGATGCGTGGTATCAGATATAACTCTGAACATCATAAGATCAGCCCTGCACCGTGAATAAAGGGAAAAGGAAGGACAAAAAGACAAAGACTGATCTGGCATTGGTGAAGTAGTGAATTCTTAGCTTCCTTGTGCTGGGTTCTGCTTTCAAAGTATGCTCTCCTCCTGAACTTCATTTTAAGCTACTGTAAAATGACACTAAGTGAGACTTCTATTAACCTGGTAGATTCCTAAAGTAAACCAACCCAACAGTTTTCAGTAGACTTCTTGAAAATACTTGAATGGAAAGGAGTAAATGCCTAAATTCTTTTCATAAAACCCAAGTTCACTGTGGGATCCAATCCCAGGATCCCTATTAACTACTCTTTCAAAAATCACTTTTTTCTTCTTTGTTTTCAGCTTGATTGACCATGGTTGATAATGCATTAATCCACAAGCAATTATTAAGTGCTGAGAAGCTGAGAATACAAAGACAAATATGAAACAATCCCTACTTTTTTTTATTTGTGTATTTCTATTTTTATTTTTTTAATTTATTTTTTTTAACAATCCCTACTTTTTTTTTTTTTTTTTTGCTTTTTTTGCTGAGGCAATTGGGGTTAAATGACTTGCCCAGGGTCACACATCTAGAAAGTGTCTGAGACCAGATTTGAACTCAGGTCCTCCTGACTTCAGGGCTGGTGCTCTAACCACTGCGCCACCTAGCTGCCCCAACAATCCCTACTTTTAAAGAGATTACATCCCTAATGGGGCATGGACATATATGAGTTTATACAGAATAAACGAAAAGAGAGGTATGTTAAGGTGGAAGATAGTTATGGAGGGAGAATACCAGAAATTGCTCTTCTGCTATGGTGTTGAAAGTGGGACAGTAGCAATATTACTATTCTCTGTCCCCACTCACCCAGGCCAGAAGATCAGTAGTCTAGGGGTGATGAATCCTTTGTCAGATTTTACCAAAGATTTACCAAAGATTTAGGATTTTGATTAGTTAAAAAAAAAAAAAACAAAATATGGCATGCTAATGAATAGTAAATCTCTAGTCCAATTTCTGGCCCTGAAGATTTTTTTAGAGACAGTCAATTCTTTTAATGTATTGATTTATATAAAAGGGTTCTTAGAGTCCCTGAATTACTTATTTTATTTTGATAGCTGTTTTTCAATAATAGTCCCATGTATTTTATTTTGTGCATTTAAAAACATTATTCAAGAATGTGTCCATAGACTTCACCAAACTTTCAAAGAAGTCCATGACACACACACACAAAAGAATAAGAGCCCTTGATTTGTTTGGGGAAAAAAAGAAAAAAGAAAAGAAAAAAAATCCAACGAAGTAACTTTTTTGTTGGTTTCCATATGCAGCCTGTGATTGAATGTCTCCAAGCAAGTATATATACTTGTTATGTTCCTGTAGGGACATAACTTAGAGGCACTTAGAACATAGAATTTTTTAGTCAGAGAAAAATTTAGAGATTATTACATTCAAAGCCCACATTTTACAGAGAAGGAAACTAAAACCCATAGGTCTCTGCTCAAGGCAGAGCCACAATTAAAATTCTAAGTCTTCTGACTTTTAGCTACTATGTTCTTTTCACTTCACCCCTGGCCTCAAAAAACCCATCCTTGGATAGATATGGAAGAAAGAGGAGGAAAATGCCTTAAAAACCTTGGCTAGTTGCTATTGTCCTATTCAATGTGCAAACCAGCTGTCAGTGCTCAAAAGACAACTTATCATTCACACTAAGCCAGTAACTCACCCTGGAACTCTAAAGCTGATTGCTTGGTTCTTTTATCTACACAGGTAAAGTGAATTATTTATTAGGAACTCTTGAAAATGCCAAATGTCCTTACCAATCTTAGATGCTCAGTGGGACTCTAATTGACTTAATTCTCTGTTGATGACATAATTCCTAGAGGGCAGGGACCTTATTTTGTGCCTTCTTGTATTGCTCACTATACCTAGCCCAATAACTTGCAAGTAATGGGTGCTTAGTTAATATCTATTGAATGAATGAATGAATGAATGAATGAATGAATGAAATATCTAGACCAATAGTTTGTACACAATGGGTGCTGAATTAATATCTATTAAATGAATGAATGAATAAGTGAAGTACCTAGCCCAATAACTTGTATAATAGGTACTCAGTTAATATAGTTGAGTGAATGAATGAAACTTAATATAGACCAAAAAGATGTTTCACTGAGCATCTTAGTTACAACTCATATAACCAAATTCAAAAGGCAGCGTGAAAAAAGTGCTCATTGGAATCAGATGGACATAGATTCAAATCTTCTGTATTGCACTTACTATCAGTGTGACTTTTGATAAATTACTTCAATTCTTTGGGTCTCAGTTTCATCATCTGTAAAATGAAGTGACCTACATGACCACTGAGGTCCCTTCAAGTTTAACTACTATGACTCCAGGTTTAGAATCTTATGATCCCATTCTGACTAAGGCAGACAAGCATTAGGAAATGAAGTACTCTAGGAAATAACATTGGAATAAGTAGTTAGAATCAGTAGTAGAATCCACAAATTCTACCAAGTAGAATCAGAATACTTTTTTTGCAAAACATCTTATGAGGTAGTCTGCTTACACATGGTAAGTAAGAATTCATTTTCAGTGCCATGAACACTGAAGGTACTTAATAGACGATGGTCAGATTGAGCTACATTGGCTTTTTAGTCACTTAAATAAACATAAATTATTTCCCTATGTTTTAAGGTTAAATTCAGTGGACCTATAAGCTCATTTTACATTATATATAGATATAGATATCATTATTCAGTGGACCTATAAGTTCATCTTCTTCAAACAGTTTCAGTCACCAAGTAGGCACATCTCCTTATTCTTACTCTGACCCATATTTTATATGTTCTTTACCAGACATCCAGACATTGTCCTGGGAACCTTCCTTGAGATATCTTGACATGATATGTATACCAATAGAAAGCTGCCCATCAGCAATCCCTTCATTTTGTTACTCCCTTACATATGCACAGTGCTTCACCATTAGCAAAATATTTTCATATCTACTATTTCATTTGTTCCTATCCTATTAAGTAGATTGATTGCTGCTGTCTGGTCATATGGGGTTTTCTGGGCAAAGATAATGAAGTGATTGCCATTTTTCTTCTCCAGCTCATTTTAAAGAAAAGAAAACTGAGGCAAACATAGTTGATTGGCTTATACAGGGTCACAAAGGTAATAAATGTTTGAGACCAGATTTAATCCCAAGGAGATGAATCTTCCTATCTCCATGTTCAGCACTCTGTCCACAGTGCCTCCTGGCTTATTTATTAGACCTTTTTTATAAATGAGAAAACTAATGTAGAAAAACACTTAAAAAACCCAAAGTCACAAAATTAGTAGAAGAATCAAATTCAGATTCCTATCTTGAATTCATAAATGATTGCTTATTTAGTGCTACTGTATGCCAAATATAGGGCTATGAGCTGAGTATAGAAACAGAAAATCAAGGCAGTTCCTGTTCTCAAGAAGCTCACATTCTAAGTGGGGAACACAGTACATCTAGGAGGGTATCACTATAGGGGATGGAAAGGCACAGTGGTATCTTTAGAAGGCAATTGCAGAGAGGATGGCAAGGTCCAAGATGCTTGAGATGCTGCAATGAGACAGATGGTAAAGCCTGGTGGTGTGCCATATTACCAAAAGGATTGTAATTGCTGATTCTGACTGCCCTACCATCCTATCACTATTGTCATTCCAAAGTGCCCAACCTGCAAATACTAAAGGGTGACAACAATCTAAAATAAGATAGTGTTCTTTGTTCACTTCTTCTTACAAATGCCTAAAACTTTGTTGTTCATAGAATTTCCTGCCCAACCCTCCCTTTTGTCAATCTAATGATTAAGTAACTTTGTAAATTGGCAAGTATTTTTAATAAGTCCTAGTCCCCAGCTTCCCACCCATCTTTCACTCATTTCTATGGATGCTCCTAAACTCCTAATATAATGGAGGAGAAGATTCTTTATTCATAACCCTCAAAGAAATGATAAAGAAAATAAGGAAGAATTGAGCCTTATTTCATCTTTGAGGAGTAGAGCTAGATACTCTCAGTGTCTTTTCTTTTCTTTTTTTTTTTTTTTTTACTTTTTCCTTGATTTTATTATTCCTTGATCTCAGTGTCTTTTCTCAAAAAGTAGAACTACCAATCTTAAAATAAAGTACAGCCAAGATAAAATCCACCCTGAGGCAATACAGTTTAATCATTGGAAAGGCTGATATCTTCTTAAATGTTATGAGAACTTTAATTTCTTGATATTATTGTTTAGAAGTTGTTTTAAGTTTGTTGGTATATTGTTGTTGTTTTTTTTTCCCTGAGCCATGAAGTTATAAGGAAAAGAAATATGTCTGTGAAAAACAAATTCAAACCTCAAGATGGAAAAATAAGGCATTATTTGCTTGCCCTAAACTCGCCATCTTTCAGTCACCATTATTTTGTTTCCAGATTCCCTGTATCCAGTATAGCAATGAGCTCAGAATTTCTTATTGTCAAGTAGACTCATCCTCATAGACTATCTTATACACTTAGGAAGTAGGTGAAAGGTTGGAATCATTATCTTCATTTTATGGTCAGAATTAATAAAGAAAGAGAATAATAATAACACATTTACATAGTATTTCAGAGTGTATAAAGATTTTTTTGTCCCAACAACCCAGATAGGTAAGCTGTGAGAGTAATTTAATATATCCATTTTATTTTTTTTAATTGAAGCTTTTTATTTTCAAAACACATGCAAGGATAATTTTTCAACACTGACCCTTGCAAATTTGTTGCAATCTTACCCCCACTCCATGTCCTAGATGGCAAATAATCCAATATATGTTAAACATGGTAAAATATTTGTAAATCAAATATAGGCATACATATTTATACAATTATCTTACTGTACAAGAAAAATATGATCAAAAAGTAAGACAAATGAGAAAGAAAATAAAATTCAAGAAAACAACAACAAAAGAAGTGAAAATGTTATGTTGTGATCCCCACTCAGTTCCCACAGTCCCCTCTCTGGGTGCAGATGACTTTCGTCATCACAAGATCATTGGAACTGGTTTGAAGCATCTTATTGTTGAAGAGAACCACGTCCATCAGAATTGATCATTGCATAGTCTTGTTGTTGCCGTGTATAATGATCTCCTGGCTCTGCTCATTTCACTCAGCATCAGTTCATGCAAGTCTCTCCAGGCCTCTCTGAAATCGTCCTGCTGGTCATTTCTTACAGAACAATAATATTCCATAACATTCATATACCATAACTTATTCAGCCATTCTCCAACTGATGGGCATCCATTCAATTTCCAGTTTCTTGCCACTACAAAAAAGGCTGCCACAAACATTTTTGCACATGTGGGGCCCTTTCCCTCCTTTAAAATCTCTTTGGGAATATAGAAACACTGCTGGAAGCAAAGGGTATGTACAGTTTGATAGTCTTTTAAGCATAGCTCCAAATTGCTCTCCAGAATGGTTGGATCAGTTCACAATTCCACCAACAATGCATTAGTGTCCCAGTTTTCCCATATCCCTTCCAACATTCATCATTATATTTTCCTGTCATTTTAGCCAATCTGAGAGGTGTTATATCCATTTTAGAAAAGGGAAGGGGCAGCTAGGTGGCACAGTGGATAGAGCGCCAGCCCTGAAGTCAGGAGGACCTGAGTTCAAATGTGATCTCAGACACTTAATAGTTCCTAGCTGTGTGGTCCTGGGCAAGTCACTTGGCCTCAATTGCCTCAGCAAAAAAGAAGAAGAAGAAGAAGAAGAAAGAAGAAGAAGAAGAAGAAGAAGAAGAAGAAGAAGAAGAAGAAGAAGAAGAAGAAGAAGAAGAAGAAGAAGAAGAAGAAGAAGGAGAAGGAGAAGAAGAAGAAGAAGGAGAAGGAGAAGGAGAAGGAGAAGGAGAAGGAGAAGGAGAAGGAGAAGGAGAAGGAGAAGGAGAAGGAGAAGGAGAAGGAGAAGGAGAAGGAGAAGGAGAAGGAGAAGAAGAAGAGAAAAAAGAAAAGGGAAAACCAGGATTCATAGGATTTACTTATTCTTCTCAGGGTGACACAGGTATTAAATGGCTGAGCCATAATGAAAACCCAGTTCTTAATTCCTTCAGGCCAGAACTAGGTGGTGTCTTTTCTGGCTCAGTATTGTTACTGTTAAAAATGGGCACGAAATTTAGAATTCAGTTCTTCTGGCACCCCATATCAGCTGACTCCAAGACCATCACTATTCAATTGTCTAAGCAATGATGCAAGTGGGTGGGATTGAGAAGAGAGAGTAGAAAGGGTTATAATTACTCCTGACACATGAACCTCAGAAAAGTTATTCTTAAGAACTTTCAAAATTTGAATGATTGTACAAAGGCTGAAAGAATGACAATGGGGTTACAGACAGATATCAAGGAAAAGCTGTATTTGGGAAAGGCTTTAAGAGAAAACTATTTCCATTCCTGTTAGGAAAGAGCTTTCAGTTAGTCTCTTGAAGAGGGAGGTCTGCATTATGGTCTTCTCCCTTTGTGTGCTAAGACAAGCAATAGGCAAAATTAGTGACTCTGAAAATGGGCCTGAACAGCTTTCTGTAAATACTGGAGCAGAAAAATCTCTGTGCAGCTCTAGGTTTGCCTGCTACATTCTGAAAAGGAAAAGGCGAATCAGCAGGGAGAAAGGAGCAGAAGGACAGAAAATCCAGCAGGGGTTGACTGTTTGCATTACTGTCTGAGGAAATTCAAGGAACTATCACTGGGGAAAAAAATCAGGCAAATTACTTCCGATCAGACCATCCTCAACAGGGATATTTGATTTGCTTTTCCTCTGCTGGGCTTCACGCTGTCTTGCTCCTGTGTCGGCCTCTACCTTGTCTGCTCAGCTCTGAACAGCAACTGCAGCCCTATCAAGTCTTGAGACATTCAGAGTCAGCCCATGTCCACTCAAAGAAGTAAATTTAAATCAAAGGATTGGGAGAAAGGAAGGGAAGGGAAAGAGAGAAATGGAGGGGGAAAAGGGGAAGAATAAGGTAAGGGGAAAGAGACAGAGACACACAGAGATACACAGAAAGAGTCAGAGACAGAAGAAGGAAGATTAAATGATACAGAGGAAGGGGGAATAAATGATGCAGAGGGAAGGAAAGAGAGAAAGGGAAGGGAGGGTGAAAGGAAGGAAGGGAGGGAGAGAGGAAGAGAAGAAGGCAGAGAGGAAAAGGAGGAAGGGAGGGAGGGAGAAAGGAAGGGAGGAAGGAGAAGAGGAAGGAAGGAAAAAAAGAAGGAAGGAAGGAAAAGAGGAAGGAAGGAAGGAAGAGAGGGTGGGAAGGAGGGAGAAAGGGAGAGAGAAAGGGAGGAAGAAAGGAAGAAAGGGAGGGAGAAAGGAAGAAAGAAAGGGAGGAAGAGAGGGAGGGAGAGAGGAAGGAAGGGAGGAAAGAAGGGAGAAAGGAAGGAAGGAAGGAAGGAAGGAAGGAAGGAAGGAAGGAAGGAAGGAAGGAAGGAAGGAAGGAAGGAAGGAAGGGAGGGAGGAAGGAAGAAAAGGAAGGGAGGGAGAAAGAAGGAGGGAGAAAGAGAGGGAGGAAAGAAGGGAGAAAAGAGAAAAAAGAGAAGGAAATAAATAATAAAGTAACAACATAATAGATCGTATAAAAGTTGCAGCTAAATGCATATACATCTCTAAAGAGAGCAGAACTCCTAAAGCAGAAAGTTTCTTCCTGCAGTCAAAAAGAAGGTACAGTATCTGTAATGTTTTAAAAGGAATAATTTCCCCAAACTAAAGTAATAACACCATTTCAATTCAGCCTTCCTTGTAGCTGATGACTATTCTGCTCCCTTTGAACACAAAACTAGACATGCTATGTGACAGAATTCCAGTAATGCAATTGGCTGTTTGGATCACCTAACAGGATGTGATGTGAAGTTGGAATTAAAATAAAGTGGATGTTTTTCTTCTGTGTTTTTTTAAATCCTGTCTAGAGAATGGAACAGGATGTTAGATCCGTCTAAGTTATTTGAGCTAGCTTGTTTTGATGAGTAGCTCTTTTTTAAATGCCCTTTTCATTTTAACCTATTTAAAAGGCCATCACCTGGTGGATTCTTGATCCCCAAATTCATTTCCACCTCTGAACCATAAAGTGAAGCAAAGCCCCTCCCAGGTACTGACCTAAATGCCCTCTGGCTTGGGGAAAATGGCTTAGAAGAAAATGACATACAGAACAGGTTAAATAAATGCTCCCAAAAGAATGAAAATCTAAACCTGTTTAAATCATTCCTCGTCTGTATATTTGCCTACTGCAGGCCAGAACCACCACCCCGAATGACTTTTTTTTTTTATTCCTTTCTTTCTGAAATTATTCTGTAATTTTTTTTCAATAGCCTCTACATCTTTACTAAACATATTGTTAAGTAAGATTTATTCCAAATAATCCAGTGTTGGGAGGGGGGGAAACAATAACAACACTTAATTAGGAAACCTGTGAGTTCCAGTCCAGAGTTACAACTTTTAAGGTTCTTGATCTTACATTCATTACTTCAATTTTTCCCTGTATGGGACCCTCCTTATCCTCTTTTATCCTTTCCCAAATCTGAGGTAGGATTTGAAGAGACTGATGGAGAAGTAATTTTGCTTTTAGTGATGGGAAATTTGACCTCCTAGTCAGAGAGAAGACCAGAATGGCCCCAGGCAGGAGTGTGCTGAAGCCAACACATTCTGCCTTAGGTAAATTTACAATGTGAATTTAGGCCTTGGAAATTGGCAAATACTACAAATCGGAACTTGATTTATTGTTTTATTGATTGTCTAGATTTAAGTGATGGAGAAAATGTGCTATGCATAAACACACCATCCAAGCCCATTGTTAAACATTTCCCAGCATACTCCTAGCCAATGGTCTGTTTTTTAATCTATTTTCCTTTTTCCATAAGTGCTGCACTGCCTGTGGGGGGAAAATAGAAGTCCTTGATAATGACATAATACCAAATATGAATACAAGTGCATCAGTTTTAAGATCTGGCAAGAGAGGGCAGCTAGTTGCTGCAGTGGATAGCAGTGTGGCCCTGAATCAAAAGAACCTGGATTCAAATCCAGACTCTTACACTTAGCTGTGTGATCTTAAGCAAGTCACTTAACTTGCTTAAGTGTCTATAACAACAACCTAGCAAGAACCCAATGGTACCAAAAAAAATCCAGGACTGAAATTGGAGAGGATTCAGTAGTTGAGGTAATGGTTATCAATGGTTATCTTTTGAAGGCTTATTAATCTCTCCAGTGAAAAGGTTTTGATAATGCCAACATGGGAATCATCAGCCACTCTGAGGTAGTAGGATGAATTAAGTCATCTATCCTGGAACTCTTATCTAGAATTCTTAGGTTTCCAACTACTAGGTTCCCAACTACTATTTGAGAGTTGTCTGGTTTTAGGAAAAACTATAAGCACACCCATATGTGGCAGGTATTTTATCTGATGTTGGCATTCTTTTATTTGGTTCCATAAAGTGAAAATAAAAACCATTGTAAACAGTTAATCAAGTTTATATAAATGGCCATTATAGTAAAGCTAAGGATAAGTGAAATATAGCAGATTCAAGGACAAAGAAGAGCATTTCAGGAAGTAGAAGCTCAGAGTTCTTCTGATTGGGTAAATTTACATTAACAATACCTGTTAGATTAATGAGATGAGTTCAACTGCCCAGAGGAAGATAGACATAAGGGATAAAAAGTCGTCCACTCCAAGGAATTGGAAATTGAGTGGATGCCCATCAGTTGGGGAATGGCTGAATAAGTTTTGGTATATGAATATAATGGAATATTATTGTTCTATAAGAGACAACCAACAGGATGAATTCAGAAAGGTCTGGGGAGACTTAAATGAACTGATGCTAAGTGAAGTGAATAGAATCAAAAGAACATTGTACACAGCAACAACAAGATTATGTGATAATCAACTTCGAAGGACTTGGCTCTTTTCATCAATGGAGTGATTCAGGCCAATTCCAATAGACTTGTGATGGAAAGAGCCATTTACATGCAGAGAGAGGACTATATGTCCTGAATGTGGATCACAACATAGTATTTTCATTTTTTTTTGTTGTTGCTGTTGTTTTGTTTTTTCTCTCTCATTGTTTTTCCTTTTTGATCTGATTTTTTTTCTTGTGCAACATGATAATATCAAAATGTTTAGAAGAAGAAAAAAGTTGTCTACTCTTTGAGGACCATAGAGAGTATGGCATCAATTTAAAGAGAAGTAAGATGAATAACCCCCCAAAATAGTATGGGATTCTCAGGGTCCAACCCTTTTGATTAATGAATAGGATCAGACTAGATGCCAGTTACACTATCTGACAACTAAAAATGTGACTGTAATTTCACCAACTTGGACAATCCCACCAACAGTACAGAGACAATGTTTTTCTTTTTGTATAGTTCTTGTCCAAGTCCTCTAAAGTGTTAGGAGTCTTACTCAAGGTCTTTTCCATTATATGTGAGTTCTTATTCAGTACACAGGTTTTTCCAGCTGTCATAAATCATTTTCACTCTATGTCAGCCCAGCTTCTTTCTCATTCACATTTGTGCACATCATTTAGGGTAATATGGTACAGTCTAGTTATGCCTAATATGTGTTTCTCTGTTACCCTCTGGGGTAACAATTTTTGATCTTTTGGAAATTGTGGTAACCCACAATTCATAGCCTCAAAAACTTCTAGAAAAAATACTGGTGGTAAGATGAGTTTTGTTACAGAAAAAAGCTAAGTATCATGAGAAGTATTATATAATTTACCGAATTCAATTTATCTGGTTCTATTCCACCCACTTAGTTCTAGCCCTAACTAATTTTCTGTCATATATATATATATGTATATATATATATACATATACATGTATATGTACATATATACATATATATATAGGTATAGATATACTCACATTGTTATTGTTCATCTATCATGTTCAAAGAGGACCAATGACATCACAGGTAATGGCTTGCTTGTGAATTGGATTTAAATGAGAATTTAAATGTACTAAGTCTCTCTTTCAGGGTTATCAAAGTCCAATGGCAAGACAGAAGTCAAAATGACTGGTGATGACCTGGGATGCAGTGGATGACCTTAGGGTCTACAATGTCTGACCAAGCTCTACATACTCCATGACACTTGTTTCAGCTGACTTCAGGGTCATTGGAATAAATTGCCATCATCCACTCATTCCACCAGAGGACGACTTCCCATGCTTTGGATATAACCCTAATCAATGATAGGTTCAAATTGTGTCAATTACCTTCAACCTGCTTTAGTCTGTCTGCCAGGACAGTTTTACTGGGCTATGGTCACTGTGCATGCTACAGCTTCTTGAAGCCATAAGTGACAGTTGGATGACAAGTGAATACCAAAGATAGATGAGCAGCCCTGAGAAGGGCTTAATAAATCCTCCCACCAGAGGTGTTAATCCCCATGAACACTCCATATACAAACATGAGCATGTTTGTACATATGTGTATACACTGATATGTATATTAATGAATCAGTTCTATAGATTCTCCATCCAAAAAAAAATGAGCATATGGATGAATAGCTACTAATGTCTTTCTAATCACTTTCATTCAATAATAATAGCTTCCATGATTTTTCTCCCAGTCTTTGACTATTTTTCCTTCTTTCAATTATCAAGATCATAAATCTAAAACTAGAAAGGAAGTTAGAGGTCATCCAGGTTAAGTTCCTTATTCTATAAATAATGAAAGTAGGGCCCAGAGACATTACAGGATTTGCTTTAGGTCATATAGTATTGAGGGAACAGGATTGGAATTTGAATTCAGTTTATTTCTCCAAATTCAATGCTCTCCCACACCATAAATTGGGTCTTCAAAATCCTCAAAATTTTGTTCCTTCCATTACAGAATTTACCTGTGTATAATTAGTTCTATGCAGTCTTTCTTCCTGGTTTCATTTCTTTTAATTTTGCTTCCTTTTCCTCCTCACATAGCATACCAGGCACTGAGAAATTAGAATTTAGATGTGTTTGATCCATTATCATTATTAAAGAAAATGTTTTGTTATAGAAATCTTATCATATTTTTTTCTATCTTTTGTCTGTCATCCTTCTGATTTCATTGTAAAATGTTCTTAATTTATTCTAATTTAATCAAGTTTTAAGCTGATCATTCTACAACTCATTTATCCCTTACCTGCTTTTCTTTCTTCACAATACTACTCAGAACCTTTGACCATATAAGATTTTTCAAATTAATTTATATCTACATTAATGTTGATCTTGGATGTTATATCTTTCCACATGGAGAAGAGATCAAGTATCTGCTGTCTGAGGCAAATTTATTTTCATCATGGTAGTGATTTATTTCAGGTAAACTTTTATAGGAAATGATAGTACAGTTCAATTAATTTAAATAAACATTTGTTGAAAATCTACTATATACCAGGCAAAATACAAATAAAACAAAAGCAAAGCATATCTCCTCTCAAGAAGCTAATATCCTACTGGGAGAGGGGAAGATAATGTGTATGTTGAGGTTCCATGACATAGTGAAATAACCTTTGTTTTAAAGTCAGAGTACCTGGATTCAAATTGTGGTTATGTCATGTTATACCTAATAACTTTAAATAAGTCACTTGGCCTCTTTGATCCTCAGTTTCCTAGACTAAAATGACAAGCTACATAAAATAAACTCTAAAGTTCCTTCTGGCTATAAATCCATAATCCTATGGAGTAAGTACAAATTTTTCTGTTAGTGTTTGTTCATTTATCCATTTCCTATTTTTCAGTGTCAGTTTTAATAGGTTAGATAGGAACTGTTTTAAATGCTCATATTTATCTTTTCTTTTTAATTGCTCATTTTGATCTTTTGCTCTAAAAAGGTCAGTGCTCCAAATCACATAGACAAGTAATTTAGAAATGACTTCCAGATCAGTAACTAGCCTTTTCCTGACATGATATATCGTTAGCTCTCTACTGCTTGCCATGTCCCAGAATACCTACAAGCTTTTGTCTCCCTTGATTTCTTGATACGTAGCTGTATTTTCTTAAATATATTTTTCATATCCTGCCTTGTGTCCATTTTTTCCATTGAAATTATTAGGTACTAAAGTAAATGTTGATAAATCGAGAGAGTCTCATTGAGTTCTTGTAGAATTTCTCTACCTTCTCCTTTGCAACAGAAGTTTTGATATGCAAGGTCTAGTTTTCTTCACAGAATTTTTCATGTGCCAAATACCCCATGAAATGATGTCTTTTGTTATCTTTAGACATGTGATAAAATCAAATTCTGCCAACTCCTTTATACTCCTCTAAGAGAACCTGTGAACCATCCTTCCACTTAGTTACAACTTCTCTATCTTTTATTTATAGCATAAATGTCAAATTTTATATAATTATATTTCTTCCAATAAAATGTAGTAGATTCACTGGTCATTGGACAGGATCTCACATTTTTTAATGCTAACAGTTAAAGGTTATGGATAGCCTAAAATCTGATTCCCAGAACCCACCATCCCCTTTCCTGTCATTCTAACACTATCTCTATAAAAACAAAACAAAACAAAAGATATAGAAAAAGTGAGGGCCATTTTGCATTTTTCATTATTTTATGTGTGTCCAGTTAGCCTACTGGTGTGGAGCTTCTTAGCACTTAGCTAGGCTGTTTCTTGAACAGCAGAAAGTCTGTAGTCAGGATACATAAATCTTTTTCAGCAGGATTACCTACCAGAATTAGTTCCCCACCAGCATGATGATATTAGACTAAGAATTTTAGGAAGGCACAGAATTCTTGTGAAGATCAAATGGAAATATATGTGAAGATATTGTTTAAAATGCATAATGCTGTGTATTGCATTATTAAAATCATTATTATTATTTTCATACCTGACTGCTATCTGTCTTTTTCAAAGATAAGAGAATGCATCTTCTACTTAAGGTTAATATCTGCCTTTACTTGTTTCCACGGAGTTTTCCACCTCAACCTAACATACTGCACATGTAACTGAACAGCATCTGTTCTACCTAGGGTTCAGTGAAAAAATGACATAACATTGATTCTTTGTTTATCAAGTATTCACTCTGGACTGACTGCAGAGGTGGGAAAATATGGAAGTGGCCTACAACCTTTGTTGTTCCTGAACTTCAGACTGGACTAAAAATCCCCAAAGTCTGACTCCAGCAGGCTTAATCCCAAAGCAAGTTAGGGCCATCCACTAAGTAAAAGAGCAAAACAAGAGACAAAGAAATATTTACATTCTAATCCTTTATCTGCCCTTACTTTCCAAGATGCAGCCGGCTCATTTATAAAATGGAAAGTACTCATACTTCTATGAGGAACAAGTCTTATTTTAAGCTATGATGTGGATGTTAATAACTACTGATCTCAATTCTCCTTCTTCCCTCTTCTATGGCTCCCCCACTCATCACCATACTGTGTTAGAAATTGAAAAGACTTAAAATCACTTAAAACATTTTTCTCTGATCTAATGATCTTTGATATAGGAATAGACTCTGTCCCAATTAAATGTTCCTTTAAATACACACATATTCAAAAATCCAAGGAAAAAAAAGATGGAGGAAAGGGACAGGTACTAATTGTATCAAGATTTTGTGGTGTTCCCCATATTGGATTACTCAATTGACAATGCATGCAGGTTTACTCTTCTCATTGAAGACATTTTCTTTTTAGCCAGCAGATTTTTATTTTTACAATTCTAGTGATCTTGTATGAAGCAACTCTAGAGTGGTGTATCAAACCCTGGATTTGGAGTTTGGGGATTTGAGACCTGACTTTGTCACCAAACATCTCTATATCTCTGCAATTTATATTTCTCTGAACCCGAGTTTCCTGATCTATAAAACAGAAATAATATCTAACTCTTGGGTTATTGTGAGGATCAAATTATGCTTTATATGTATATATAATGCTATAAATGTTAAGTATTATGTCTATGGAGTAGTCTAGATATCACGAAGACAGATCCAAGTCCCATCCCTGATACATACTAGCTGTGTGACCATGAGAAAGTCACCTGATTTCTCTGTTTTCATAGGAAAATCTCTAAAATTATAAATAACAATGGAGTTATTGATCCGAATCAATGGAGAAACTTTTATCATCTAAAGTTCCTTTGAATGAGGAAATCGCAGATGCAGATTTTACCCCTTCCCAAAAAATTATTTTCATAAGCTGTAGCCATCTAGATGGACTCATCTAATTGGCTCCTCATCTGGGCAAGTCTCAGAACATAGCTATAGGAAGAAAGCCTAAGCAAGCTCCTCAAAGACTAGGATTCTATCTACTATTTTTAAGTCCTACCTCTGCAGTCAAATAGCTGTATGTCCTTATACAAATCTGAGCCACAGTTTCTTCATCTGTTTAAAAAAAAAAAGGAAAAAAGAAAACTAACAACAACAACTAATACCCTAATGCCTTTCTCTCCAAGTTATTGTGAGGATCAAATGAAATCCAACTTAACATCTGGGGTACCATTTTGTTTTGTAAATAGCTTGATAAATGCCTAATAATATATATTGATCCATTTATAATATGGTCTCTCTTTTTAGGAAAGCCCTGCCATTGACTTTTTTTTTTTTTTGCTTTTTGCTGAGGCAATTGAGGTTAAGTGACTTGCCCAGGGTCACACAGCTAGGGAATATTAAGTGTCTGAGACCAAATTTGAACTCAGGTCCTCCTGACTTCAGGACTGGTGCTCTATCCACTGCGCCACCTAGCTGCCCCCTGCCATTGACTTTCAATTCATTTAACTTCTTAGGGAATGTTTCCTGGATTATCAAAAGAGAGTATTGGATGAGGGTGCTCCAAGTTCCCTTTCAGTTGTACCATTCATTAATTCTTGACTTACTTTTCTTAGTCCCTCCCTTTGTCCTGACCTGTTTCAAGATAGTTTGAACACTGGAGAACTACTAGAATCTTGAGAATCAGACCTCTATAGATAAGCAGGTTCTCAAGCCATAATGCTATATGAGTTTTAAATTTAAGTTAAATTTTAAATTGTTTTAATTTTGCTCAACAACCAATCTTCTAAATGAATTTGAAGATGTTTGAAATTTGCTTGTTTTTTTTAATATGATCAATGTTTGGTTTTTCTTCCAAAAAGAAAAAAAGACATGAAGATGTATATACACCCTTTATCCAAGCAAAGCTTCCAGAAAAACCAATCAGTTTATAAACTGTTGAAAATGAGAGGAAATGCATAAATCAAGCATAATAAATCCTAAGTTCAACAATAGAGCTGAACTTATCCTAACAACTAGAGACTGATTGCTCTGGGTTGCTTTGGTCCTCCCTTTAAAAACCCATTTACTCTATCTAGAGATGTAAGAACAGAAATGGATTGTGGGTGTATAGGGCAGAGAGCCCTCAGTCCTGATCTTCAAAGGTCTGGAGGCGATCTGAAGCTGGAGCATTGCTGTGAAATGTCTTTATGTCCAAAATTCTCTTCCTCTCTTGGCTCAATAGAACCTGAGTATGTTGCCCTTAGGATAACCTGCAAAGACCCCTTGTTTAATCAAGGATATTCATCTGTCATGGGAAAACCAACTACTGGTGAGACAGGGGAGAAAGACCTTGCCCTGGGCTCTCTCCTGAGATATCATTTCCTGTGCTTTTTATAGAGAAAAATAAATACATTGAATCATCTCTAATACCCAGAAGTATGTATGCACATTTATGCAACACATACATGTATATATAGTACTTATAGGTACTACATAGCATATAAATGTGTATATACACCTATGTATAAAAATATGTACCTATACTCCTGGGCATTAAATATAATAGCTCTAGGTATGTGTAGGGATAAATGTGTATATGTATACACATGTATATATCTATTTGTACACATTTATATAATGTTTATACATATATTCAATATACATGTGTTTATACACATATTTGCAAGCACACATATGCACATATGATATATTCCCTAGAGAAATGTGACAGTATGATGTCAAATGTATTACATGTGAGAAAGAAGGCCTGGGTTCTCATCATGGCTCCATCATTCTATTTCTTCCTATGTGAGTTTTAAAAAGTCCTAATCCAAGTTTGTCTATTTACCTTTCTGTCAAATGGAGTCATCTGCCCTACCTTATCTACTTCAGAGGGCTGTTCTGAAGATGGAATGAGGTAATATATAAGAACTTTAGAAATATAATTTCTTATTTATAATGATTAACAAGAAAAATTCCTGATATTATTCCCCACTAATAATTTCAATAGTCTGAATAATCTGGCCAAAGATTTTCCCACATATATACACATACCCCCCTACAATCAATATAGAGAACATGTGATTCTATTATTTATCTATTTATCTTCATATATTATTTCTAATATTCACCTGGAGATTCAGACAATGGCAACCATCCTGCCCACCCCCTCTCTTTTCCCCACCTCCCCCGACTTGTAGCTTTTGTAAATTAAATGGAATATATCTTATAATTGATTCATGATACAACTTTTAGGGAAATAGAAGCTTCAGCACTATGATTGGGAAATATGAGAATTTCTTCTTTTATTATTGCCCACCTTCCCTCCCAGGAAAACAAAACCCCAAATTCCCTGAGATTAGCACAGGGTGGTTGTTTTATTTCTTTTCTTTTAATGTAAATTTTATTTACTATGAGTTTGAGGGCCCAAAGTGAGGTTATGTAATAAGCAACTAAAGATGTTTAGCACTTTCTCTTGGCTGGGCCATAGTCTCAACCCAGAGATGTGAGTTTTCTGCATTAGATAAAAAGACAAATTCAAGACCCTATATAGTGCTACCAAAAGCGTACATTTGAAAACCAGAAATGTAATATGCCACATTATGTATTATTTAATGGTATGCAAATTATAAGTCAGACAGTTAGGAAAACCACACTTTAGCATTAATAAACAGCAACACTATTACTACATTAATTATGATATCCCTATGATTTAGTCCTAGAGCTTTGCATTTTGATTCTCCTTGAAAATTTATGCCATTTTGTGGATGTTAACCTTTTTTGCCTTCCTCACCTCCCCCTCACTGCAGACTCTCACTCCCCCAACCCACCCAGGGGTAATTGTAGCAAATGGATATGGCAATACAAAGTCATAATCAGCTGCATTGTCTCTGAAGCATTAAAAATTAAAAAAACAAGCAAGCAGAACCTAAAGCTCCAACATTTATTGTGTCAATGTTAAGCACAAGTTTTAAAAGACAACGTAGAATGTATAGAAACAATGGGTTGGGGGGCTCATGCTCTTTTTCCACAGTACAGGTAATTAAATTGGCTGGTTTCAAGAGGGCTTGGCCGACACCCAAAGACAGTGACGGCCGCTAGGCCCTATAACATGGGACTGATTCACTGTTCCAATGCGATTCTGGTCTGGGTTTTTTTTGTTTGTTTGTTTGTTTGTTTGTTTCTGTTTCTGTTTTTTGTTTTTTTGGGGTTTTTTTTGTTTGTTTGTTTTTATTAAAAAATATAAATAAAATGGCGCTGCAGGCCCAGACGGGGAGGACTCCGCAGGACTCTGTCTTCACATGACGGCTTCTTGGAGGCTACTGTCAGAAAACATCACAAACTAGCAGGATGACGGACCACGCTCTGATGTCGGCTGGGCGGCAGGACATCCCACCCTGCCTTGGGTGGGGGGAAAGGGCATCAAATTTTCTCAGAATTTAAGGGCTCTCGAGCTTCCATCCGAAAACTGCCACACATCTTGAGCTCTCTGGGCACTACGCCGAATGGGGGTGTGTGAAGAACCTAGAAAGAGGATGGGGACAGAGAGGGGGAAAAAAAATACAGGTGTAACTTGGCCCAGTGATATTTCATTCTCTTCCTAGCCTTTTTTTTTCCAATTAACCTGAATCAGCCATAAACCTGAGCTGTTGGAGTCTCAGGCCCTGATTTCAAACCCAAGCCCGACACTCTGGTCTCTGGCTGTTTCCCCCACAAAGGTAGATTTCCCCACCCACTCTTGCCCACCCGGGGCTAAGGCTCTCCCTTTCATACCACTTCATAGTCCTAATAAACTTTTCAGGACACGTATGTCTGTGGGGGAACATCCTTTCCCCTCCCCTCACCCACCCACCTCCAGTGGAAAATAAATGCAGGTAACAAGACAAGTCATATGTACCCCAATCTTTTCTTTTTTTCTTTTTTTCTTTTTTGATTGGAGGGGAAGGGGAGAAGGAAAGGAGAGTAAAGGGAGGGGGAAACAAAACAAAAAAACAAAAATAAAAATCAATGTAAAGCAGCACAACAAAAACATGGAATGTCATCAAGTTCAACGTCAAAGCAGCCAAAGATTTACAAGAGTCGGACGAATCTCTGCAGAGAAAACCAGAACCCCAAAAGGTTACCCCCAAACCTGCCTGTGGTTTCTTTGGAAAAGCGCAGTTCAATTTTGGTGGGGGGAGGGAGAGGAGGGGAGAAAGAAGCATTGTTGAAGAGAAAGGGGAAGGGAAGAAAGGGATGGTTATTTTCTTCCTGGTTTTCTTCCCCTCCTGTGTACATTGAAGCTGCAGGACTGGGAGTCCGGATGTGCTGAGGAAGACCACCACTGTGGTATTCCAGACCCCGTTGCCATGGTGACCCGAGGCAGGGGCTTGGGGCCTCTTCTCCCCTGACTTGGCGCTGGAGGCCCAGGGTCTAGCACTCAGCTGCTCTTGTGTATCCCCCTCGCTGAACCTCAGGGACCAGACCTGGGCCTGCTGAGTCCAACTAGGACCAGAGAACGTTGAGAATCCCACAGTAACACCTCTTTTTAAGTAGGATTCCCAGGTTCCACTGCCCAGACACTGGCATTTGCCTCTCTTTAAGACAAGGATGTCCCAAACAAACCACTTTTGTCACTTCTCTTCCCCCTTTACCAGTATTTTACAGCCCTCACTGGAAATCAAAAGTACAGTTTCAGGATGAGTACTTAACTATTTACAAGTTTATTTAGTAGCAACATGTTCCCTGTCCAATATTAAGGCCCTACTTTAAATGAAAGCATTTTACGGAAATCCCTATTTTCATCCGTTTTTGCTTTTCCTGTGAAAGACATACTTTGCACGTTTCTTTTTATACTTCCCACAGGAAACTCTTTGTCATTTTTACAGAATGAAAAAGAAAAAAAAAAACCCAAAAACAAAAACGGTAGTTGGATCCACCATTGAGTTGTGCTTGGGCAAAGTTACATGCTTCCATACAACAGCCCCAGAGCTCTGCACTTTTGCTCTCCCCTGCCCCATTAGGAAAGAAGAAATCAATTGCATCCTAGAACCATGGATAACACTGTGAAACACAGAAAGAAACCCATCCCCCTAAAGGCTGATTCAACAACCATGTGTTTTTAGCAAATGAAACAGCAGGCTAATGAGTGCTGATAACATCAAGCAAGCACACCCAATAATCCAAGTATACAATTGGCAGCTAGAGTAAACTCTGTGATGTAGGCACATAATCCCAAATTCAAGTCCTGTGGCCCAGTCCATTTCTTGAGAAACAGGCCCATTTATTGTTTAATTGGGGGCATCTCTGTCTCAAAAGTCACTAAGGAAAATTTATTAAGTAGCTTATGTTTTGAAAGGAGAGGGGGGAAAAAAGCCAGTTTGGAGAATACTATCAATCTTCTCAACACTGGCAAAATTTCCACTAACTTTGAGTAGAAAGGTACCGGCCCACTCTCAAATACTTGAGACTCAGAAACAATGGCATTTAATAGAATCATAATGGGTACACAGTTACAGCAGACTTATCCAAAAATATCTTTTAATTACATGGATGGCGTTTAAAGACAAATGAAATAATCCATTTCCCTCACTTACTCTCTCTGTCTATCCAGTGCTTGAAGTAAGGCAGGATGAAGCCATCTAAGTTCCTTCCAGGAAGGCCTGAAAAATCCTGGCTCTTCTTAGCAGACTTTTGTCTATGGATAAGCAAAGCCATTCTACCTCCTTGCCTCTCTATTTTAGACTATTTCCAAATGGTCCTACTTCCCTTACTTTTCTCACTTCAAGCTTTATATAAGTATAACACACATTTGGGGGAAAAATAGCTACACAATGACACACATTCGTTCTTCTGGGATAAACTCAAAAATTTCACATTTCTTGAGATTGCCAAGATAACTTAAAGGCCATATACTCATATCACTTCTTACAAGCCTGTTAAATGTAGAACCTCTGAGGTGAAAGGGCACCATGTTGTTTTCAGTCCCTTTTTTAGCTTTAAAATTCAGAGGATATCCCACATCTTTTGAAGGAGCATGGAAGGTATGCCCTAAAAAAAAAAAAAATAAAAATAACACTATACTAAAATCAGTGGGCAATGGGATTTTTAACAAAAGCTCTTCTACTGTCATCCTCACAATATTCCTGTTCATTTAAATATCTTTTTAAGTGGAGATAAATAGCAAGATTCATTTTGGAGAGAAGATGTTGGAAGGTCAGGTTTAGAGGGACACATTGCCTTGTAAATTCCTATAGGGATATCATTGAAATTGGTTTCAGAATTCTTTAAAAACACCTTTAAATGGTTTCTGATTTTAAACACCATGCATTCATTATATTGTTAGGAAATGTATAGTTTGCATTAAGATATTTGCTTAGCACTTGGAATTTAACCTATATGTTCTTGTTGTTGTGTTCTTGTTGACTAATCCTCGATGCATCTATTATTGGGGCAGCTTCAGAAATAATCTCTTAAAAGAGGGCTTAAGCAAGTCAGGAGACTAGGTGAATTGAAGAAGCTGTCAGGCCTCCCACTAGATTTATTTAGCCTTGTAAAGGCTTAAATCAAACACGATTTCTCATTCATCAGAGGGTGAATCATCATTTCCACCACCACCACAATCATGATTTAGAAATTCTGAATTTGAATTATAAATGCATACATGTTATATTAATTCAATACTATATATCAGAATGCAAACATAATTACACTATCACATTATACATGGAGAATTAAAATGACTACTATCTATAAAAATCTGTTTAGCTGCAGTAACAATTTCCTATTAAAAGAATTAACAGGAATACACAGACTTTATGGACCTCTAATAGTGGTAGAGCTGAAGTCATGTAGTCCCCAAAGAGCAAAGCGTTGGTTATGATTTCTGCCTGGTCCCAGCACTGTGTTAATGTCTAACACTGCCTTTTCTAAAGCACCAATGTCCTCCCTGGTTTTCTGACAGTTTTGAATTCATCTGTTCTTTCACCCTCCCCCCTTTACATCATCCAGTCTTTTCAACACTAATAACCAACTGTACATCTTGCCTACTATTCCCCTTCCCATTCCTTACCCTCAAACTCTTTAGCCTTACCCCTCAAAGGGACAAATGCAGCTCTTAAACAGGCTAGGGGAAAAAAATCATCTCCCTCTGTCCTAAGAAGATTTTTTTCCCTAAGATCAATATTACTACATCCATAGGAAGAGTGCCACCTATGAAAAGGCTCGATGGGCTGGCTAACCGGGCAACAATGACCACCACCACAAGACAACAGAACAGCTCTGGCTTTGGTTGTACAAAAATAAAAAAACAATGTCATATCCATCCAGTTACACTAGAAACAGCAAGACACAGTATCACGGAGGGAAATGTGTTTTAATAAAGCAAAAAGATGCTGCAACATGCAGTATTTGTAAAAAACCGACAACATGCACAGACCTCTAAGAAAGGTTAAAAAAAAAAGAGCTTAACGATTCCAGATTTTAAAGACAAATATATGCACAATATTTCATAAACCTGCTGGTTGTTCAAAAGATAAGCGAAGGGGAGTTCCCACCTTCCATTTGCTGTCAACCAGTGAAACACCATAAACAGGTCTGTAGAGTTTTAGGGCCGGTTCGTCTGATCTCAGATCCACAATGCAACACACCGTGCATCTTGTAAAATCAGAGGCTGTGCACACCCCCACACCCTCAGTGGCTGCTGACAAAACAGTGGGCAGTACAGGCCAAAAATCTGGAGTTCACCTGTTGCCATCCTTAGGGTCTTGGGTGAAGGTGGTGGGAAAAGGGGAGGGAGAAGGAAGTTAGTTTTGGTTTGACAGAGGGGCTAGCAAGGAAATTGAAGGACTGATTCCTTTCTTTTGTCCCATGTGCTCCAGATGGGGCAGGAGGAAAAGTCCCTTTCACAGACAAGACCAAAAAAAAAAAAAAAAAAAGAAAAAAGATTCCCAAAGGACTGCCATGTGGACAATGCCATTACAGGGGAAGATGTAAGTTTATTCCTGAATGGCTCCATTACTACAGCAGAGTGGGGGGAAGCTTCAATATTCACACGGAAAAATGCATCTTCTATGCTCTGGAAAATTATTCTAGAATTGTAATGCCTTAAAACTATTTCCCTGGATTGAAATGTCTATTCTAATATGGTATTTCTATGTTTCTTTAGGATACAACACACATGTCAAAATGCCCACAGAAAGAATCCTGAAAAAGACTGACTGGCCTTCTCTTAAAACCTGTTATTTTCCTGAAAGTAATTTACAGAGTGTGTCAAATGAGGACACAAGAAGCTTACATTGTGTACTTTAATTTTTTTTTTATTTTTTCAATAAAGGGACAAAATGGGTGTATGAACAGGTTAATGCAGACAACTGCCAAAAAAACACAGACAGTGGTTTTTCCAATAGAACTTAACAAAGACCAGAAAACAAATACAATAAAAAGCCAGGTTGTAATGACCTTTGGTCATCCAAATAAAAAAAAATAAAAACAAAGAAAAATAAAAGATCAAATTAAGTGCCTCTGTTTTGAACAGGGCACATAAGCAATAATAAATAGTGACTCCCATAGTAAAAGATAAAATTTCAAGTTACGACAAACAGCTTTCATTACAGGAATAGAAAAGGCCAATAACAAAATATTCTGCATTGCCATTTACAAAAAAGTATTGACTAAAGCGGGCTTTCTCTTTAATATGCTTTGCATATGAAATTCTTTCCAATCTAAATATAAAGCACCATTTAGTTTTTGGCAATGAAAAAAACTGTAAAACATTGTTTTTTTTTATTTTTTTTCCTTTTTTTTTTCTTTCTTTCTTTTACTGCATATGAAGTTAAAATGCTGGAATGTAGGGTGATAGGAGAGGGACAAGAAGCACACTACATAACAAACCAACGTTATTAGCTTGCAGTACTGCATACAGTATGGCAGCAGGAAAAAAGAACAAAAAAAAGATATGTACAACCCTCTGTGACAGCCATCCGTGTGACATTCTAACAGGTTTTCGCCAAACAGCCATTAGATGGCTTCTTATCTGTATAATGTCACACTTTTTTGTCTTTTTTTTTTTGAAACATACAAATAATTTGCACTATATTATCCTGCCAAATTAAAAAAATATACTGTGGCAGCCTGTGTTTTTTTTTTCCACTACCAAAAAAGGTACATTGATACCTTTTAAGAGAACAAGCAACAATTAAAAATACAAGCTTCAATATAAATACTATAGTGCCTAACACTAGGTGAACATTTAATTCAAATACCATTCTAGAAATACAGAAAAAAGACCATAAATGTGTTTTAGCATAGGAATCAACATGAGTGTGCATTTTCCTATATTTAAGTACTATATAATCTTAAACCTTTCCCCAATGTATGCTTTATACAACCTGAAGAGCGGTGTATATCCAAGGCATAAAATTTCCACTACCATTTTTAAATGGATAACAAGTCTTGTAACACCACCAAGACAATGGAACCCTAAATGCAGTTCCCCCCTAAACATAATGAAGTGTTTTTTTAAAAAAATTTCTTAACATTTATATTTAAAAAAGTTTTGTACAAAAATCCTTGCACTGTAGAAGCGAAAGCAATCATTCATTTCTATGTTAAGTGTTTTCTGTTTCCATTCACAGCGCTGCAATGTTGCGTCCAAGTAAGTAAGATCATTAGTCAAGTAAATGGCTGGCAAAGTTTTTTTTTTGTTTTTGTTTTTGTTTTTTTGTTTTTTTTTTGTTTTGTTTTTAATGCTCATCAATGAGATTGTGTTCAATTTTTTTTTTCAGCATTCTTGCAACTTTTCCCTTAAGTATAGACCTGTAAACTGGGAAAATTGTACAGTGCACTTAATTGTCCTAACTGAGCAGTCTTATTTTTATACTCAACCTCTGTATCTCTGATTAGAGAAAAGATACAGGCACATCACAGGCAGAGTCAAGTGCTATTTGAACACCAACTGGGGCGGATGCTAGCTTAATAAAAAAAAAAATGAATCCTGTTCCATGTTAACACAAATAGCACACAGTGTATGAAAAAGAAATGAAATACAACTTTTAGGGAGCACAGACATACATACTGCTACTCTTAAAATTCTTTCTCTCTCTTTATTTTAGAATGTCACATTTAAAAGCAAGTCTTAAGAGTTCATAGTTAATCATCATTGTATCAATATTAGCTTATACACCTGTTCTAGTTTAAAATGGCAAACAGTACCACATTGTGCTAATGATCACAATTTTTTTTTTGTTTTTCTGTTACACTCTGTAAAATCTTATTGCCAGCCTCTTTTTTTTTTTTTAATATGGGTACACAAGGTCTTAAAGTTTATAATCTGATTGTCAGCTTGACAATCAAGTGGATCTGGATTTATTTGTTTTGGTGCCAGAATCAATAAAAGATATTATTAAAAGTAAATATCTTCATAAAATGAATTTCCTTACTAGTGTATTTAATCATGTTCCAGGGCCTTTGCACGTTTCACATTCAATTTAATCATTGATTAAAAAAAATAAAACTTTGGGCAAAAAATCCCATTTCTTTTAAGCTCTCACCAGGAGCAAAATAGCTTTTATACTGCTATAATCAGTTTTGTTTTATTTTTTTTATTTAAATTAAACTAAAGGGAGAATGATGATTAACTAGGACATATTGGGTCATATTTTTAGGTAGCCATTGTTGTGAGAAATACAATATAGAATTCATTTGCTAGGTCCTAAAGATTTATCACCTTACCAAATGTTGAATTAAGCTACAAGTTTATAACAAGTAGGAAGAACCATCAACATGGTTTCAATAGATTCAAGGCACTCATACTTTTAAAACCAAATGATAGTACAAATTTGCGGTTATCTTATTTTTTTTTCCTTAATTTGTCCATTCAAGGCCTTTTTTTTCCCTGTCCAATTGATACATTTAACCCTTTAAAGACAGACATCTAGCTAATACAGCAATTTTTTTTTCAGTGCTATCCATCCTGTCCATAGAGGGTTAATCCAAAGACTGTCTTTTCCTCCACACATTATAAAACAAAACTGTACATGATATGTATTACAGAAGTTATGCAGCATGGTTTTTTTTTTCTCTCTCTCTCTCTCTCTTTTTTTTTTCTCTCTCTCTTAGAACGGAACTGGAAACAGCAACATGTTTGCTCAGCAACTAATCAGGGACAATTTAAAATAGCCATAACATACCATACATGCTGTCTAAGTCAAAATTTAAAAAAAAAAAAACAAAAAAACAAACATACACAACATGTAAATTATTGCACAAGAGAAAGGCTCAAAGTTTGCGTAAAATGCAATAGTATTGCCCCGATAGAGATCATGCATTCAAACGGTGAGAACATAAAGGAAAAAAAAAAGGGAAAAAAAGGAAAAAAAAAAAAGGAAAAAAAAAACAGGTGTGCTGGTGACAAGCACTTTTCTGTATATTCTTAGCTTCCGTTATTTTTTGTTTGTTTGTTTTAAATCACAAGGGACTAGAAAAAATTCTACTGGAGATGGGAGGGGGGGTTGCAGGTGGTGGGGCGAAGGGGGCAAAAAGGGGGGGTGGGTTTGGGTGGGGGAGTGGGGGGCAGGGTATGAATATACCTCTATTCAGTTTTTATATCATTATTCAACACTCGATCACTGTGCCATTTTTTCATGTGTTTCTCCAGGGTACTGTACACGCTAAAAGGCATCTTACAAATTTCACATTTGTAAACGTCCTTCCCCACCTGGCCATGCGTTTTCATGTGCCTGGTGAGTTTGCTACTCTGCGCACAGGCATAGTTGCACAGCTCGCATTTATAAGGCCTTTCGCCCGTGTGGCTTCTCCTGTGGACAGTGAGATTGCTACAGTTCTTGAAGACTTTCCCACAGTACTCACAAGTGTCGCTGCGTCTGCCCTCTTTTGAGCTGGGCCTGCCAGGGCCCGGGCCACTAATATGCGGAGTGCTCCCACCGCTTCCCGTGCCGCTGCGGCCCGAAATGCCTCCGTCCATCTCCCCGGGCGGCGTGGAGAAGCGCAAGCTGCCGTTCTCCGACGAGTGCTCTGAGGACGAGGCAAAAGGCGATTGTCTGGAGTCTCCAAAGTTGAGGAAGGGGTCTTTAAGCTGCCGGGACGCCGCGTAGCCGGCGAGCCACTGGGAGTAAACGTTTTCGGTGTTGGGCATCGCGGTGGCGGGCAAGTCGAACTCCTTCTCGAGCTTAATACGCTTGGAGAAAGGGCTCAGTGAGCTGGGGCTGCCCAGGAGCAGCTTTTTGGATAGGCCCCCCCGACGCCGACTCTCCCGGGGAGCAGCCGCGCCCGTTGACTGTGCCATCGTCTATGCGGTCGGATTCGCCCGCGACTGAGTCTTCGTCGCAAGTGTCCCTGTGCACCTCGGCCTCAGACAGGTGGCCTCGCTTATGCTTCTCGCCCAGGACCTGGTGGAAGGCTTCGCTGAAGTGCTGCATGGAGCTCAGCACCATGCCCTGCATCACGTCGGGGATGGAACGGTTCTCCTCGCCAGCCCGGGAGTTGTTCTCGTGGTGGCGGGCCGCCTCCAGGCTGAGGCCGAAGCCGTAGTCCACCCTCTCGCTCTCCGTTAGGTCCTCCTCCTCCTCTTCCTCCTCTTCTTCCTCTTCCTCGTCGTCCTCCTCTTCCTCCTCGTCCCCGTTCTCCGGGATCATGTTGGGGTCGTTCTCGCTCTTGAACTTGGCCACCACCGACTTGAGGGCGCTGCTGGCGCTGCCCACCAGGTCGCTGGTCCCGGGCTCCGGGGAGCTGGCGGTGGACAGGCCGTCGTCGGACTTGACCGTCATGGGGGACGACTTGTGCATGTGGGTCTTCATGTGGCGCTTGAGCTTGCTGGCCTGGGTGCACGCGTGGTCGCAGAGGTTGCACTTGTAGGGCTTCTCGCCCGTGTGGCTCCGCCGGTGCACTACCAGGTTGCTCTGGAATTTGAACGTCTTCCCGCAGAACTCACAGGACTTGGACTTGACTGGGGCCTGGGAGGGAGGAGGGGCAGACTGTAGAGGAGGGAGGGGGGGCGTAGCTAGAAAGGGCGGCTTGCTACCTGGCTGGAATGGCTGCAGTAACCTTTGCATAGGACTGGGCCGGCTTGGGGACAGCGGTGGGCTAGACGTGTTCCCTGCCAACTCTCTAAGTCTCCTAGAGAAATCCATAGCGGGAGGCTCCATAGCCATAGGATTCAACCGCAACACCCTGTCAAAGGCACTCGGGTGATGGGTGGCCAGGGCCATTTCTTCTGCCCCTAGGCGCTCTATGCGATGGGGATCCAAATGATGTCTCGGTGGAGGACTAAACAACGGGGGGGTGGGTGGAAAGCGCCCTTCGCCGAGACCCGAAGCCTCTCTCGATACCGATCCTGGTATTCTTAGCAGGTTAAAGGGGTTACTGTCTGCAATATGAATCCCATGAAGTGGTGGCTGGGAACACTCTGCACCTAGTCCTGAAGGGATACCAACCCGCGGGGTCAGGGGGCTTCCGTGTTCGCTTTCTAAGTAGATTCTTAATCCGTGAGTGTTCTGTGCGTGTTGCAAGAGAAACCATGCACTGGTGAATGGCTGTTTGCAAGTTGTACATGTGTAGCTGCTGGGCTCATCTTTACCTGCAAAATAATACAACAGGTACATAAAAGTTTAATCACGAAGTCATGGATTAGCAATCGATTATTTCTGTTGCATTCCTACTCTGTCCCTCCTCCCCAGACCCTGACTCCTCCATCTCTCCCTCTTTTACAGTCTGGTTTCCCGGGAGGCTGGAAATCCCAAACTAAGAAGTAGGAAAGGTGGGGGGGGGGGGACCCTTAAGGTAATCACCACCTTTGGAGAATACCCTTAACATTACATCCTGGATGCATTCTGCTATCTAGGTGGTACTGCTTAAGATCTTAGAATCATAGATTAGAGAGCTAGAAGCGACCCTGGAAAGCATGGAGTCCGAATCTATCATTTTTATAGATAGGGAAACTGAGGTCCAAAGAAGTTAAATTACTTGTCCAGGATCACACAGCTAGTGAATGTCTGAGGTGGGATTTACACTCAGGAATTCCTGACTGTAAGTCCAACTCTCGCTACACTACAGGCGGCAGTAGTACAGGCACTACTAGGCCTGTTTCCTTCACCTGTAAGTGACAGGGTTGGACCTGATGATCAATAAGGATCCAAATTGCGTTCTTCCCTCTAAACTTCAGCAATTCTGTCTCCTGAAACAATGAGCTCTCTTAAGAGATAATCATCTATTTCTAAGATCCAATGAAGACAGAATAGGTCAATTCACTGTGTTCTAGAAATGCTCTTTTTAATTTTATAATTACATAATAAGAAAATTTCTGATATTATTTAAATTAAAACACTCTCTTTAAGATAGTCTAAAATATGGTCATAATGCCCCCTGTAGGTAAAGTGAGCATGTAAGTATAGCCCAGTAATTTCCAAATATAATTTTTCAGCACCCTCAGGATATCTCTGGTTATTTTCTCAAGGGGATCTCATAAAATCCTCAATAGTAAATTCCACACCACATTAGGATGTATGGAGAAGGGGCACTTCACAAAAACAAATGAGAGATGACAAGATGTCAAAATGTCCCAAAGCATAGACTGTCACGGGGGTATGTATATGAAGGAATACATACCAATACCAAATTGAAGGAACTGTGAGTTTACAGCAGCCTGTACCATCACAGGCAGCAAGCTGAGAAATGCTGCACTATCTTCCTCCTCCTCCTCATTATTTTGAGTGGCTAACAACGTGAACCAAATTATACAACATCGAGTGCCCTCAGCTGAGATTCAGCTCCAGTTGAGAAAGAAACAGTTCAGCTAGTCAACTCTCTGGCCAGTAGCCAAGCAGCCTGGATAGAAGCCCTACTTTAGTCGCATTATTTCTCTCAAACTGAAAAGAGCTGGAGAATGGTAAATGCCACTTTGGGAAATAGCTAGCCAAATTGATTTCACCATCGTTTACTTTGAGAGGTAACCAAAAATGCTCCAAGGGAGCCACCAAATCACTGGATGGTCAAGCCTACCAATTGTGACATTCAAAGGGCACAAACATAGATGACAGGATGGTAGGAATGAGGAAAAGAGATAACTTACTGAAGGCTTCCAGGAAAAAAAAAAGTTGCATAAATTATAATCGAAGAAAATCTACCTTTCCTTTTCTTAAACGAGTGGCTAGAATATTTCATCAAATTCCCAGTTAGCATTTTTCAATAAGTTCTGATAAATGGAAATAACATCACCGGGGTGAGGAAGGGGAATGAGGAATTAATCAGTCTGATGATTCCCTCCATTTAGTGATTCAGAAATAAAAGCTAGTGAGTTCTGTTTGGAAGCCAGAGACACCAGTATTCCAAAACAAGTCAGGCTTGCTAGACTTGCTTGACTACATAATGGACTCCTGGCCTTGACCTTGTAATTTACTTTACAATGCATTTATAATCTCACACAATATATCCCACTTCTGGGCAAATCTCTTTAACAAGATTAGATGATAAGATACCAAAATTAAGTTTCAAACATTTGCCTAATGTGGGGAAAAAAAAAAAAAAGGCTGAGAGATTTTGAAAGAAAATGCTGACATTAGGGTCACATTATCTGCCTGTTTTTTGTTTGCCTCCTCTCTTCAAAGGGAAATAAAAGGCATCACTGAGATTATTTTCATAAATTTTGTTGTTGTTGTTGTTGAACAATGATTTGGGAACCAGACAGGCAAAAAAACCTATCTAGTCTTAACTTAAGTGACCCAATATGGCTTTATCCTTTGCCTCTAGATCTCTTTTTTTTATTATCAGATAGTTAGCCTGACAATCCGAATTGAGAAAGTAAAAAAGGAAATTTAACTGCCTATAAGCAGTCACTTAACACTTTCATCCCTTCAAAAGCCTTAAAATAATATTTAACTTCACATTCCTCTGCTAAAATCAAGATTGAAATGAAAAATGCATTATAATGATTTTGCATGTGACTTAATACAGCTTCCATAATAAAAATCTAAATCCCTGGGAAACAGAGTGACTAAAGGATGTTTGTTTATGTGCTTAAAAAAACAAAAACAAAACTTAAATGTGAAAACTTCATTCTATTTGCTGTCATAAGCTGCCACTGCTAAGAAAGGAAGGAAGAAGGAAGGAAGGAAAGAAAGAAAGAAAGAGAAAAGGAAAAACAATGCAGAGCAAGCTATGGGATCTGGCTACAGTATGCTAACAATGTAATGCTCCCCTCCCTTCTCTCTCTCATACATTAGGTCAGAGAAAATGGCATTTTATCTTATAATGAGCATACAACATACAGTTTTCACTATCACATTTTAGTATTCCCATCAACTAAATATTCTAGATCATGAGGGCAGCTAGTGTAATCATAATGTCAATGAGAAGGGCTGTTACGATTGAGACTAAAGATTACATGGAAAGAGCTGCTTTGAAACTGGTAATTATTACCAGTCCACTAATAGCAAATGATGCATTACAGTTTTGCCATATAATCTGTATTTCACTCAGCTCATGCCAGTGCAGCACATTACATTACGGTGCTCACCAATTCTAAATTCCTAAACTACAGTCATCAATAAATGTGTTACTTGCCTTAATTTGCAAAATTACTTTGTTCATAACATCTTCCACGGTTTAGAAAGACCAGAATTGATTTCCTGAGTGGCAAAATTAGGGCTACATTGATTTACTGACGTGTAAAATATAATACTATTCATTTACTCTGATGAAAATCAACTTCTCTGTTCAAGACTGATCAT
>JAJPUD010011359.1:19986-55091 GCA_023553655.1 Myrmecobius fasciatus | reverse complement strand
GGATATCCACTACATGTTAATTATGTTAGAATACTTGACAGATCGAACATATGTATACATATTTCCACACTTACCATTTTTGTGCAAGAAAAATTGTATCTCCAAAAAAGAAAAATCAGATAAAGGAAACCCAATGCAAGCAAACATCAATAGAGAGCATGAGAATGTTATGTTGTGGTCCACATTTCACATCCCTCTCTCTGGGTATATACGGCTTTCTTCACTGAACAATTGGAAGTGGTTTGAAACATTTCATTGTTGAAGAGAGCCATTTCCATCAGAACTGATCATCATCCTGGACTTTTCTTAAAGAAACTGTCCAGTCTTGGTGCCCTTGGATATAGATCCTCTCAGGCAATATGTGTCCATGGCCATCTCTGATCATGTGGCATGGATGTCCTGTGCTTGTCCTGGCTTTGCTGGCCCCTTGACTAACTTTTTTTAGAAGTTGTGGGGTGAAAAAATTATTTCTTGTAGTTTCTTTTTGCATATCTTTTTATTTGGTCTGGAGCAAATTTAAGGGTTGCTGGAGTAGATATGTGCGAGCTTGGTGGCCTGCTTCTTTTTCAGGTGGACATCTTGGCAAGGAGTTCTCCAGTGATGTTTTTTATGGATGGGGAGGGGGAACGTGGACGTGTTTCAAGGCAGCAGGGAAAGACCCAATAGATGAGAACAGGTTGCAGATTAGAAGTATGGAATGATACTGGAGATGGGAGGGGATGGGGACAAGGAAACATATTAGGGGGAGTTGATCTTGGCAAAGAGAAGGCTACCTCATTGTTAGAAATTGGGGAAAGGAGGAGAAAATAGGAGAGGTGGGGAAAGATGGAGTTCGCATTTAATGGCCTCAACTTTCTCAGTCAAATAAGAGGCAAATTATATCTCAAAGAGATCTTAGAGGAGGGAAAGGGACCCACATGTGCAAAAATGTTTGTGGAAGTCCTTTTTGTAGTGGCTAGAAACTGGGAACTGACTGGATGCCCATCAATTGGAGAGTGGCTGAATAAATTATGGTATATGAATATTATGGAATATTATTGTTCGGTAAGTAACGACCAGCAGGATGATTACAGAGAGGCCTGGAGAGACTTGCATGAACTGATGCTGAGTGAAATGAGCAGAACCAGGAGATCATTGTACACGTCAACAACAATACTATATAACGATCAATTCTGATGGACATAGCTCTCTTCAACAATGAAGTGATGCAAAACAATTCCAATTGTTGAGTGATGAAGAAAGCCACATGCACCCAGGGAGAGGACTGTGGACCACAACATAACATTTTCACTCTTTCTGCTGTTGTTTGCTTGCATTTTGTTTTCTTTCTCAGGTTTTTTTTTTCCTTCTTGATATGATTTTTCTTGTTTAGCAAGATAACTATAAATATGTATACATATATTGAATTTAACATATATTTTAACATTTTTAACATATATTAGACTACCTGCTATCTAGGGGAGGGTGTGGGAGAGAAGGAGAGGAAAATTTGAAACAGAAGGTTTTGCAAGGGTCAGTGTTGAAAAATGACCCAAGCATATGTTTTGTAAATAAAAAGCTTTAATAAAAATAAAAAAGAATAAAATAAGAGGCAAGATTATCAGCTGAGAGAGAAAGAGCCTAAGGAAATGTGGCTGCCTTAAGAATGGAAGGGAAAGTTTGGGAAAGCTTTTTGTGGGAGATAAGGTATCAATTACAGAAGAATAAAAGAATCACTTTGTAGCAGTGAGGAGTCAATTGAAATCAGATAAATGAATCTGTCAGTCATCATGTTTATATAACATCCTCTAGTTCTGTTGATAGCTTGTTACTAGGAGTAAAGGAGGTGGGTGCTGGGAGTGATTCAGGATTGAAGTTTGGCAAAGGATAAGTAGCAATGGATCGAGTTGAATTGGATAATTATAGGGACAAGATTGTAAAGGGAGAGAAGTGAAGTCAGACCAAGGGGTAGGAACATGAGAAAGAGCCCATGTATGGAGGAATTAGAAGTCTCTAGCAAGATAAAGATTGGGTTTAAGAAAGAGGAGTCAGAGGAGAGATGACTTGGTAGAAAGTTTGGTCAAGTAGGGACTGCTGATGTTTTGCATTAGGCCAATAAAATGTTCATTAGTAATGATGAGATCCAACCTGTGGCCATTCCTCTGTGTGACCCAGGTCAAGGAAAGCATTAAGTCAGGGAATTTAAGGAAAGTGAGGAATACCAATGAGGAAATGGGAGGAAATGGAAACTCACAGAGAAGAAATAACCTCCCAATGAAGTGGGCTGCAGAGCTGGGGAAAAAAAGGAAGAGCCTACTTCCAATCTCAGGTGAGCTACGATATACTCTGTGTGATTTTGGCCACCTCTGAACATCTTGATTTCCTCAGAAGTAGAATGTGATCTCCTTGGGGGAAGAGGCTGCTTAATTTCTGTTTTTGTACCCTCAGAATCTAACATGGTGTCTGAAACATAAGGGTTTCACAAACTTCTATTGACTGATCTACAAGATCAGAGTATTAGACCACAATAGTAGATTTAGAGCTAGAAGGGATCTCCTAGGTAACTTGGACTGATCCCGTCAGCCCCCAAATTTATAGATGAGGGACCCAAGGCCCTGATAGGTTAAACTATTTGTCCAGGATGTTCTTGTTGTTCAGTTATTTCAGTCATGTCTGACTTCTTGATCCCATTTCTTGGCAGAGGTTCTGGAATGGTTTGCCATTTCTTTCTTCAGCTCATTTTATAGATGAGGAAACTGAGGTAAACAGGGTGAAATGACTTGCTCAGGGCCACACAGCTGGTCAGTGTTTGAGGTCAGATTTGAACTCAGGTTTTTTTTTCCTCCAGGCTTGGATCTCTATTCATTGCAGTGCTGCCTTTCTGCCTCCTGTCCAGGGTTCCATAGGTGTTAAGAAGCAGAGCTGCAATTTAAAATCAGGTCCTCTGACTACAGTCAGTACGCTTTCTATTGCACTCACCTGTCTCCCATGATGAGCTCAGATTCCCTTCCAGCTCTCAATTTAGTGCTTTTCCCCTTTAAAGTAGTGGTCATTTTATATTAGGTCATGAGGACCAGAGCATATGTGGATATGTGGTGTGTTGCCAGATGGAAAGGGCAGAGTCAAGGGAACAATCTGCTCAAAAAGGTAGAAGGCGAAGGGCTCTGGGCCAGTACAATGGTGTACATTGAGTAGACTGGGTGTGACCCAGATAGCCCCCAGATAACACAAGGGTATATTCCCACTGGCCCTTCCTCTTCCTTCCACAATCTGGGTTCCAGGGCCTAAGCGTGCCTTTCATCCCACTACAGTACTTTATTTAGATTACGTCTCCTTCCTTTTTGTAAACATTTGGTAAACTAGTAGAAGGTAATGTTTTCTAGCCATCACAGTTTCACTATTGGGTATTTTTGCGTAACTCTTCAGAAAATATACCTTGGAAGTGGGATTGTTTGGGTGTTGGCTAGGTGGTAAAATGCAGGTCCTTTGAGGGTAGACTTTCATTTTCATCTTTGTATCCTTAGTGATTGAGGCAGCACCTAGCATGTAACAGAAGCTTAAATACACGTTAGATTGGCTTGAATTGGGTTCAGAAGGGATTCTGTCTCTGACAGGAGCACCAAGGATCATTTTTGGTGGTGCTGGTTGGGGGGAGGATGCTGTTTCTTTTTCATATGGTGCCTTCAGAAGATAAGGAAAGCTTCCCTATCTCCCACATCCCTAATGTGTCTAATATAGAGAGTAGGATGCATGCATGGAGCCCACCATGGTTTTTTTTTTGTTATAGTCTCTTCCTTATGAATGAAAACTAAGAAAGATTAATTAGTTCACCACGGTAGAGCATGTGGAAGAGAGCTGCCTTCTGCCATGCATGTGGAGAGGATGCTACAGGTCTGTGATTCATGGCTCTGTCAGAGCGGGAGATACAGTGTATGAAAATACCATATAAATGCAAATACCAATACAAACACTGCCTTCCCCTGTTGGCTAGTGATAAGGGGCTCATCCAGATGAGACATTAAGATTTAAAAGCAGAAAGTAATAGCTGTGTAAAAAAACAATTACTCTTCAAACGAATTTTCCTTTTTAAGAAAGTCATTAATGGTGCCATCCTCCACCTCTCCCCCCTTCCAAGACAGTTGCCGCCCTCTAAATGGGCCTGCCAAAGTCGAATATGATGCATTTGTGATTAATTAAATTAGAATGAAGGTGAACTTAGAAATGGAATTGGGGAGTGAGTGTGCAAAGGAGTGTGTCTTCCCTATAAGCAAGTGGCTCACACCTGGTTTCCTCTGATAGGGTTGACTTAATAATGAATTTGGATTTTGAGGTCTTCAAGTGCATAGAATGGAAGAGAAAGTCCTGACTGAGAAGGCTGGGAACTCGGCGTGTTTTCTATAAAAGATGTACCCTCTCTGTGTTCTTGAAAGTGGAGGTAGGAAGTCCAAGAGTTAGTTACTTCTTCAGTGGTGCCTTGGGAACATGTGCAGCTTGATGGCTAGCTACATTTAGGTGGAAAGACACCTGAAAAGGAACAGATTTAAGAAAAGGTGTTGAGAGGTGGTGCTGTGTAGGGGATAGAGAGATGACCTTGAAGGCAGGAATATGTGGGTTCAAGTTTTATTTCTGATACCCAGTGGTTGTATGAGCAATTCTCTTAGCCTCTCAGTGTTCTAGGCAACTTTCTAAGACTTTCTAAGTTGAAGAGAAATCACAAATCTTCATGGGTAGAACAAATTTTCTCTCTTGAGACTAAAAAATCATGGGTATATTCTCTATCCAAGTCCAGAGAAGTAAAGAATCATCCATTTCTTAGGAAGAGAACTTTTTATGTGGCAACTACACCAAACTCTGATCTGTGGGTGCATTGTCCAGTGTGATTAATGTCCTCAGTGACACAGAAAAGCATGTAATTGAGGTCCAGATCAGTTTTCTAGTCCATGTAGCTTAGGATACTTTCTCTGATGGCAGAACCCCGTGACAAGTAGGGGGAAAGGCAGGTGGTCCTCCATAAAGGTGAGGGAGAATCTGCTGACGGACATATTGTGCTAGAGAAAGTGCCCTGGATTTGAAGGCAAAAGATCTGGTTTGAAATCACTCATACTTCCACCACTTACTCTTGGGCAGTCTTGGACAATTCACCTTATCTTTGTAAGCCTGAGTTTTGTCAGTCAAATGAGGAGGTTAGATTAGGTGACCTCTTAGCTGCCTTCTAAAGCTGAATCCTTTGATCCTTATGACTTGGAGCCTTCATTAATAGTCAGACATGTGCAAATTTATCAAAGCTCTTCCTTTAGCTGTTCAAGATGTCCATCCATTGTGTACCCCATGTTTCATTCTACAGAGGAAAATACAGCCTCATTGGTCTTCAACTTGCTCAGCATTGTCCCCATTCTCTCCTTTCTTGGATTCTTGGTCTTTGCCAAGACCAACCACTCTACTTGTTCCCATGTTCTGCCCCTTCCTGTCTCTTCTCAGAACTTGACTTTTGGATCATTACTCTCCTCTTTAATCTTCTATCTTTCTACTGTTTTTTTTTTTCTTGATGACTACAGCTATGCTTAGATTTTCTTATAAGCTTAAAAACTCTTTGGGACAGCTACATAGCTCAGTGGATAGAGCACTGGTCCTGGAATCAACAGGATCTGAGTTCAAATCCAGTTTTAGGCACTTGACACTTGCTAGTATATGACTCTGGGCAAGTCACTTAACCCCAATTGCTCCACTACCAAAATTCTCCCCCCAAATCATCTACTTGTCCCTAAACTGCCTTGAACTATCTTCCTCCATCTTTTTTTCCTTTTACAGTAAAACTCCTAAAAAAAGCTGTCTACATTATCCCAGGAGTCTAGAGATTGAGGATTAAAACCTGGTTATGGTATTGCCTAGCAATTCCACCTTTGGCCTTCCTGGACCTCAGTTTCTTTCTCTGTCAAATGAAAGAGTTGAACTAGATGAACTAGATGGTACATCCAGCATCAATGAATTGGAAGGCTGAACTTGATATCACTGGACCTGAGTTCAAATCCTAACTCTACCACACTCTACCTCGGTCACTTTGAGAAAGTCCCTTCACTCCTCTGGGCCTCAGTTTTTTCATCTATAAAATGAGAGTCTTGGGCTAGATAACCTCTCAAATTCCTTCTGCTTCTAGCTCTGGGATTCTGATCCTCTTCTCTCTTGATGTTTAGCTTGGAGGAAAGGGCATTGGACACAGGATTTCCTTAGCAAAGGAAACTAATAATCTTAGAGAGGAAGGAAAAAAGCATCTCTAAAGTACTTATTATGTGCCAGGCGCTGTGCTGAAATACAATCTCTCTTGATCCTCACAACAGCTCTGGGAAGTAGGGGTCATTATTATCTCCATTTTATATTTGAGAAAACTGAGTACGGAGAGATTGAATGTTTGTTTAGACTCACATAACTGCTAAGTGTCTGAGGCTGGATTTGAATTCAAGTGTTCCTGACTCTGAGCCCAGCACTTTACCTATTTCAGTACCTTGCTCCCTCTAGAATATTGAAAAGTAAACTCAGTCTCAGTGTGTATCAGTGTTCAAATGTGAACCCAGGTTTTCCTGACTTTGAGACCAGCTTTCTATGTACTTTGTTCTTGTCTTTCTAGCTTGTAACTGTCTTCAAACATTTAAATGCTTGTCATATGAAAGAGGGATTGGACTATTTTGAACTCAACTAAGAGCAGATCTAGGACTTGTCAAGAGATGTTTCTTGGAAGTGGAGGTTAATTCAGTACAAGGAGTTGGATGATTGCTAGCAGTTAGAACTGTGCCTCGGAAGATAGTGAGCTCTCCAAAAGTAAAAGGTATTAGAGAAGTAGCTAGATGGTCCCCCCCCCCCCGTTTAGGATGCTATGGAAGAGACTCTACCCCTGAGTGAAAGGTTGGGTTCAGTGGTTTAAATGGCTTGCCTCCTTCCTTCAGAACAGCTCGAAAGATATTCCCTCTAGGACTGACTTCATTGGACCATTTGTCTATTTACCAGCTCAATGCCCTTGCTTACATGGTCTTTAGAGATGCTACTTGACATATTCTTGTGGCAAGTTGATCTTGACCCATTTCCTATATGGGTCCTATTTCCTATATGTGGGTACTCTCAACCCCCCAGCTAGGATGTAAGCCTATTAAAGAAGAGGGTGACTCTGTCACCCATTTCTTTTTGAGTCTTCTTACAACATGAAGCATTCTGTTTCGATACACGAGGTACTTCCCTGATTGCCTGACCAAACTGGTTCTGGGAAAGCATAATCAATTCCCACAGGATCACAGCAAAAGCACCAAGCATTATTAAAGACCAGGAAACCAAGGGATAAGTCGGGTACTAGAGATGCAAAATCAAAGGGAAAATAGTATCTGCCCTCAAGGAGCTTCTATTCTAGTGTAGAATGTACAACATGAGCACAGATAAGGGAATATGGGGTCATTTGAGGAGGGAATGAATGAATTGAAAAGCATTTGCAAAATGTTTACCATGTACCAAATACTTGAGATAGAAAGGAAAAGAAGATGGGCCCTATTCTCAATGAACTCATGCTCTATGTTTACTTAGGACAGTGCTTGGCATAAAGTTGGGGCAGTGTGGCTCAGTGAATAGAATGCTCTCCCTGAAGTCAGGAGGATGTGAGTTCCAGTCCGGCTTCGGACACGTATTAGTTTTGTGACCGTGGGCAAGCCACTTAACCCTGTTTGCCTCCGTTTCTTCACCTGTAAAATAAACTGGAGAAGGAAATGGCAAACTACTTCATGATCTTTGCCAAGAAAACCCCAAGTGGGATTACAAAGAGTCAGACATGACTAATTGACTAAATGAGAATAATTGACATTTAATAAATGTCAATTGATTGAGATATCACATATAAGAGAAGTCAACTACAAGGTAAATTGGAAAGCCTGAGAACCCTAAGGATAAAGTAGCAGGAGGGATAGAGTGGCCCAGAGGTTCTTGGGATTCATTGGCAGGTCAGATAGAAGCAACTACAGACCTGGAGAGTTTAATAGCAGAGCAGATACTAAGGCCAAGAAATAATCCTTCATCTTTCTGGAATGGAACTAGAAGAAGGAAGCCTTTCCTGGATGGAGTGGTGACAACTGTACTGAGTTCTGAGGGAAAATGAGGATTTGGAGAGGAGAAATGAAGAAGTACAGTATGCTCCAGGCATAGAAGGCAGAGTGTACAAATGCATGGAAGCTGGAGATGGGATTTCAAACTGAAATTCACCTCTGTAATTCAGTAATCTAGTAATTCAGCCTCTCTGGGATAGCCAGTGCATTCTAACATCCTAAAAGCTTCCCATTTTCTAAAATGTTTCTCTCACATGATGTTGCCTGTAGGACCTGGGCTAAGGAAGCCTTATATGAAGGCTTGGATTAGAATACCTCCAAAGTCCCCTCTAGCTCTCACGCCATGATCCTATGGCATTTCAGGTAAGTAGCACAGTTTTCTTGGGTGGATTTTACAGATGAGGGAACTGAGGCTCTGAAAATGGAAGTGATGCAGCTCGTGAGTGACTGGAGTCAGGATTTAAACCAAAGCCTTCTGCCTCCCAATAGCTACACTGACAAATTGCAAATATTAGAAACACCCCTGTGACTCACCAGATCTTGTTTCCTCCAGACAGGGGATAGGCAAAGGTACTTGGTTCTCTTGTCTCTAAATTATGGCACATATTCTCCAACCCACTGCTCCTCCCTGGTGTTTATTGACACTGATACTTCTGATGTTCTCCGCCACTGGAGAATCACACCGATTTCTTTTCTCCTTTGTGGGCTCTAGACCATTCAGGGGAAGTAGATTGGCCCGGCTTGTGAAATACTTTGAGTTTGTGGACAAAGTGAATCTGCCTTGTCCTCTGTACCAGTAGCCATCCACACCTAAGTCTGATATGGCCCATCTTTTGTCTGAGTTCAAATCTAGCTTCAGATATTTATTGGTAGTGTGATCCTTAACTGTTTGCTTCACTTTCCTCATCTGTAAAATGATCTGTAGAAGGAAATAATAAATCACTACATTATCTCTGCCAAGAAAAGCCCAAATGGTGTCACAAAAAGTTGGATGTGAATGAATAGCAACAACAACCAAAAAATGGGTGTAATAATAATAATACCTCCTTCATCATGTTGTGAGGATCAAATAGAGGGCATAAGGGACTTAAGATAGGTAAATGTTACCTGCTTTTACCCTTATGGCCAAAGCATCCTAAGTGAACATCAGGATTTGCCCTCTATGGAAAAGAAGGCCATTATTCAGAGATGCTGCCTACCAGAAATTTTCTAGGTGGGGTATGTGATGGAGAGCTACCCAAAGAGAGAATTGGGGAGCTGTAGGGAAGTCGGTCTGGTCTAGTGAAATCGGAGTTGTCATTAGCACCGAGAATATCTAGGCTCAAGACCTGCCTCTGATACAAATTTACTGTGTGACTATAAAGAAGTTGCTTCAATTGGCTCTTTAAGGCTGTAAGTACAGATGAGCTGGCCCAGAGAGGAGCACTGGAAAGAGTTCTGCTTTTGGAAGCATAGAACGCGATGTTGAATCCTGCTTCTGTCACTACTGGGGTGATCGTGAGCAAATCGCTTAATTTCTTTGGACCTCTGTTTCTTCATCTGTAAAATGAGAGAGACTAGAAGATCCCTTCTAGCTTTGATCTGCACTGATGGATCTGAGAAATACATAGAAATATATATTACAGACACACACACAAATGAACCCATGGAGACAGGCACCCAGAATGAGAGGCAACCTAATGTTACAAACAGGCTAACACAAGTACAAAGAGAAATACACACAGAGAAATGGAGGCTGACTGAGAGTTAGAGAAAGGTACATTGATGTCCGCACAGAAATGAGAACTACTGAGACACAAATAGACACGCGAACATAAATACAGTGACATGTGGAAAAGACAGGGAGAAACAGGCAGAGGAGCACAGGGAGAAACATATATATATATATACACACACACACACACACACACACACACACAGAGATTGCGAGAAGGCCAGATAGAGCAATGGAGATCTGTATATTTCGAAATGTAATGGACCCTCAAAGTCATCAGATTTAATTGTCTTATTTTCTAGATGAGGAGGATGGGGTTCAAAGAGGGGAAATGATTTGTTCTGGGCAGGGAGTGTGGTAGAGACCTGATTCGAATGCAGTCCTTCTGACTCCAGAGACAGCTTTGACATTGAAACAGAATGAGATATACATACATGAGCAGCAACCTGACACATGTTCATGAGCCTCTTCTGAGAGGAAGGGAGGAAAGGAAGTGAAGGGGAGAGAGAGTGAGAGGGAGCAAGCAAGTGAGAAAGACACACACACATACACAGAGACTGAGAGACAAAGAAAGGAGTGGAGGTAAGAGAGAGCAAATGTGAGAGAGGGGGAGCAAAAAGGGGAGAAGGTGAAAGGGAAAAGGTGAGAGAGACACAGACAGAGGAGAGACAGAAAGGGAGAAGGAGAAGGAAGGAGGGAGAGACAAAGACACAGAAACAGAGAAACTCTGAGAGAACCACATGGAAAGAATCACAGACACAGAGAACTCCATTATTGTGTATATTAATGCTGAATTTGGCTTTGGCTAGAGTTCAGAGTGAGACAAATAACCTGCCGGGGGATTGCTTGTAAAACCCCAGAAAATGTGTGCCCTGGAAAATGGCATTATTCTGCTGAGAGTTGCTGGGCCCACTTTGGCCATGCGGGGAATTTTCTAACTGGAGGAGCTAACTCAGAAGGCCAGTTTCTAAGTGAGCCTGGAAAACACATGGGAGTTGCCATGACAACCTGCCTCAGGTGGCCACTGCCCTCACCTCATCCTGCCAGAACCCATTCTCCCCTCACACCCCCAAGGGAACACAGAGGCAGAAAGAACTCTCTCTCTCTCTCTTTTTTTTTTTTTTTGCTGAAGTGCTGTTCCCTGGCTATGTTTTGCTACCAAAGGAAGAAAGCAGCCCTCTCTCCCTGAAGGGATTTAGTGATGGAGAGACAAAGGCATTGGGAAGCTATAAGCTAGAGATGCATTTAGAGAAATATGGTGAAAACTTCAGCTCTTCTACAACCCCAGGTGTACAGTTAGTCCCAGGGCCCTGCCCTATTCCAATGTAGATTGTACCCATCTCTCTCGGCCTCGTTTGGTGATGAAATTGTCTGCCCTTAAACTAGGTTAGTCTCAGGCTGCAGGCTTGCCACCTATCCCAGCCCCCTAATCAATCAATTAATCAATAGACAGGCTTCTATCAAGGACCCACCATGTCTTAGACACTGTACTAGGTGCTGTTAATAGGGATCGGGGCTGGAACTATGATTTCCCTGCAGCTCCTAGGCATGGAGAATTGCTGGCTATGGAAATAGGTCCGGCATGACTGCACGTGTCTAACCTATATCAAATCGTTTGCCTTCTCAATGAGGGAGAAACAAAGGGAGGAAGAGAATCTGGAACTCAAAATGGTTAAAGAACAAAACAAAACAAATGTTACTTTATTTTTTCCAATTACATGTAAAAAATGTATTTGAGAACTCCTGGGGTGTCAAGAGATTGGGTGACTTAACCAGGGTCACGTGGCTAGTGTGTCAGAAATAAGACTTTAATCTAGAACTTCTTGGCTTTGAGACCTGTTCTTTATCTGAAGTGGTGAGCATACAAGGCAAAAATGAAGCTTCCTTGGGGATCTTATTCAAATTGGGGTGAGGCAGCATGTGTCCATATAAATATATAAAATTATGTGCTTAGTGAATATAAGGTAATTTGAACACAGACCCCTAATAGCCCTGTGGGAAGGGCTCTTATAGGAAGCTGAACTGTGAAGGGAAGCAAGGGATTTTGAGAGGTAAAAGTAAGGAGAGAGGGCCTTCCAAGCATGGGGCACAGTAGGTTCAAAGGCATGGAAGTGGGAGATAGCATGTGAGAAACAGAGAGAAGGCCATTTTGTCTAGATGGTAGTGAGTAAATGTGGGTAATATGTAATATACCAACGAGAGTTGCTTGGAGCTAGGCTGTGAAGGGCTTCCAAAGCTAGATAGAGGAGTTTGTATTTGATTCTAAAGCCAACAGAGAATCACTGGAGTTTATTGACCAGGAGAGCAACAGGCCCAGCCCTGGGTTTTAGGAGAACCACCTTGCAGTCATATGAGGAGTCAGGGAGGCCTATTAGGAGGCTGTTGCAATCACCTCAGTTAGTGATGAACTGAACTAAGGTGGTGGAAGTGTGAGTGGAAAGAAGATGATGGATGCAAGGAACGTTGTAGAAGCAGACAACCGATTGAATATGGAAGAGGAGTTAGGTGTGATTGACATTTGAGAATGACATCAAGGTTAAGACCTAGGATCACTGGAAAGATGGTCATACTTTAGACAGAAACAAGGAAGTTCAGAAATGCCATGGGATTTGGAAGAAATATACTAAACCCCTCAGCTCTGTAGTTTCTGTCAAAGTCCATGCCCCGCTGATATAACCTTTGACAACTCCACATCAGGCATGATAAGGTCAAAGAGGATGAGTTAAGGAAAATGAGGAGGAAACAGTCCTGTTCTTTTACGAGTCTTAAAAATAGGACAAAATATACTTGAATCTCCATTTATGAAATAAAGCTAATTCCAGCTGACCTTTAAGAGTGGGGTTGTTTTGAAAAGCAGTTTGAGATCCTGAATAAGAAATCAACTGCCTAAACTCATTCTGTTTAACTCTTGTGAGTAAATTCCCTTTGATAGGCAATGGGAATCAATCAATCAACAAGAATTTGTCAAATATCTACCGTCTATAGGCCAGGCAGTATATTAGGTGAATTTAGTTGGAATCCATGCTTTGCAGACCTTGAAATTCAGGCCCTTACTAATTGACTCTCACTCTTTGCTCTCCACACACAAAGTTGGGAGGCTGGAAACCCAGAGAAGGAGAGTTCTCAAGAAATTTCCATGTGAGTAGAAGATGATGGCTCATTCCCCAGCTGATAAATGGTCAAAGGATTTGCATGTGAATCAAAGAAGAAATCAAAACTATTAAAAGTCATGTGAAAAAATTTCTAAATCACTAGTAATTAGAAAAGTGCTCTAATATGGTAGAAAATGAAAATAAATTCTGGAGAGGACACTGAAAATGATACACACTGATGCACTGTTACTGGAGTTACGAACTGGTCCAGCCGTTCCAAAGAACAATTTGGAACTATGCCCAAAGGTCTATAAAACTATACATACCCTTTGACCCGATGCAGCTAATTGGTCTGTACTCCAAAGAGGGCAAAGAAAAAGGAAAAGAAGTTATATGGACAAAAACATTTACAGCAGCTGTTTTTGAGGTTACAAAGAATTGGAGATGGAAGAAATGCTCATCAATTGGGGAATGGCTAAACAAATTGTGGTCTATGAATGAGATGGAACACTAATGTGCTATAAGAAATGACGGACAGGATGGTTTCAGAAAACCTGGAGAAGTTTATATGAACTGATGCAAAGTGATGTAAGCAGAACCAGGAGAACATTTTACAAAGTGACAGTAATAGTGGAACTGTGAAACATGTTGCTATTTTGATCGATACAATGATGCACCATAATTTCAAAGAACTCATGATGAAAAATGTTATCCGCCTCTAGAAAGAAAATTGATAGAGAGTACAGATAGAAGCATATTTTTCCACTTTTCCCCCTTGTTTCTCCCCCCCCACAACATGGCTGATGTAAAATTATGTTTTGTATGACTTCACATGTATAATGTGTATCATACTGCTTGCCTTCTCTATGGGAGTGGGAAAGGTTGGAAGGAGAGAGAGAATTTGGAATGCAAAATAAAGATAGTTATTAGAATTGTTTTTTAAAAAAAGAAGGCAATGGCTTCTTGTATCATGAGAGCAGTAAGGGTTGAAGGGAGAAGGGAAATGTGTCCTTTTAGGACTTTGGAGAGGGCACCCACAAGCTGATTGCTGTTATGCTCAAAAAGTAAACTTAGATGCTAGGGATCTTGAAAGATTGGGGAACTATTTATTCTTTTTCTCTTCAACCCTTCTGCTGCTGGCGCCCATTACTAAGAGTATCCTCTCCCTGCTCCTTCCTCATTCCCCCATGGTAAACATGGCAGGTTTGGGTTTCCCTTCCTAAGGTATTAGAACTCTGCAAAGGGAAAGCTGGCTCTTCCTAGAAATTAATTGAGGCAATATATTTGTCATAGGGTGATATTATAAAAAGAGCTTTGAGTTTAGACACTAATAATCTTGGTTTAATACATAATGCAAGTTTGGGAGGTAGTATGGCACATTAGAAAGACCACTGACTATGGGGTCAGGGAATCTGGGTTCAAATCTTGCCATTGATGCCTCTTGCTTCTGTAACCTTGCGGAAACTTTCCCAAGATCTCATTTTGGCCTAGAGAAAAAAGTTGAATTAAATGAAAAGTTCTTGACTTAGAGCCCATCAGATGGTTTTTCTTTTAAAATATTTTAACAATTATATTCCAGTAGGACTGTAATCTTACGTATTCAAAAACATTATTCTAAGAAGGGGTCTATGATAAAGAAAAAGGTTAAGAACTCCTGCTGTCATGGATCTTAAGGGTTTTTCTAGTTCTGGCAATTCGTGCTCATAGTGTCCTAGCATTCGAGCTAGAAGGTATCTGAGAAGCTATTTAGTTTGCTTCCCTCTTTTGACAGAAGAAGAAAATGAGATCCAGGAGTATGTTATTTGTTCATGTTCTAAGACTCCGACCTATGTATGAAATAATGCAAAAGACTAATTTGCAGAAGGCATTCGCTACAAATAGCAAAAGCAACTTTTGGAGTGTGTCTCTTTATTAAAGTAAGGGAGTGGCCATTCTATGAAGTTTTCAGTGATAAAGGGAAAAACCAGAAGGACTTTTAAGATTAACTCTTCGAAGGTTCAACGAAAAATTGGTTTCCTTAGGTTCCCTCAATTCCCTGAGCATTTTGCTTAATCAATTAGATCAGTCTGATTTTTGCCCCAAACTTTTTTCTTGTTCAGGATTGCTAGGTTATGTGAAATGCAAAAAGAAACAGCAGGGTACTAATTAGATGGCAGGCTTTGGGGTCCTTCCAGCTGTTTGGGGACTTCCCACTGGATATCAGTATATAGTCAGTACCCAATTATCTGCAGTACTGAAAGGGAATGGCGGCCCAACTCATCAATCTAAATGTCGTTTATATTTAGTTTTAAGATGCATTTCTGGATTTCTATTTCAATATGAACATGCAAACTATTTTGAAAATGTGTAACATTTCAAAATAGTGAGGAGCTGTATTTTGACTGGACTCGGGAGGAGAGAATAATTTGTTCAACATCCTAATTCTGGTCCTAACTCATCTTCTCTTCATTTTTATCTCCATTCTGGGAAAAAAGTAACATCTCTCAGAATAGCCCAAAGCACCCATCTAAGGCAGCCCACATTCTTCCCCTAAAACTTGTAATAAAATGAAGGAGGAAATTTATCGTTTGAATAAATGAATGAATAAAGTATTTATTGAGCTATTGAGCTCCTATAATGTTATATTATATTAACCTGTGCTAAGCATTGATGAGATATACAGAAAGGTAAGACGGTCTATGTTCCTAAGGAGCGAATATTGTGCTGGAAGAGACAAGAAATACACAAGGTTTCAGCTGCAAGTCAGTTGAAAAGGTTCCATGGTCCTAAGGGTGCAGATGGTACGGCCTCTTCTGTGATGTTATTATTGAATGTTATTATTCCCAAGATTCAGGGTTCTGAATTAGCCCCATCAGGTTTGTACTTAAAGGGATTAGAGTGAGTTATAGGCAAAGTAATATAAATGTGAATTGTCAACAAATCACTGATGATAAGGACTCAGAAATGAGATTGATTGTGAATTAGTGATCTACCCATTGATGATTGAATCTATTCAAAAATTCTGCATCTTGGCTCCAGTTGTTAGAGTGTAATGTCTTCCCTCTTTCTCATATTCAAGTAACCTCTTCAGGAAGGCCTTCACGACTCTTCTGGCCCCAACTGATCTCTTTTTTCTGTGACCATCCTTAATACTCAGGATTTGTACCACACAACCCAGTGATTGCGCACTGCCACAGCTGTTCTAAATGTCTCCTCCCATGTCTGTGATTACTGAAATATCAGTTGTTAAAAATATTTCGGTGACATTAAGATAGGGCAATAAGGATTCTGTATAAATGTGCATATGTGTATGTATGATAGAGAGAGACAAAGACAGAGACACACACACACACATACACACACAGTGCCTCAGTTGGTGCTAATGAAGCCAAGGTCAGGAATTGGTCCATATATGGACTAGTGTGATCATTGCCTTTTTCCATGGTTCCATATTGAGCCATAACACCGGGGATAAACTGATCCCTGCCCTCATTTAGACCAATGCTGAGCTTTGACACTAGTACTATTCCACTGGGAAGGCAGATAGAAGTGGACATAATGGCCTCTGAACCTGGGGAAGTGGCAGCCCAGAGGTCAAGTGAGATGTTTAAGGAGAGAGTTGACTAGTCAATCAGGAGGAAATGACCTCACTCTCAGTCAGTACACACCCTAGAGTGTTCATTATATGTAGCAGAGAACTGACCACTCCTCCTTGTTAGTTCAAGCTTTGGCTTTGAAAGGCAAACTTTTGGATAGGAAAAATTACCAGGTTTTCAAACCCAGTCTTTGATCAAGATCAGTTTTAGGTGGTCCATTCTCACCACTAAAGCTAAAAGGGGAGTTTGGGAAATTGATCACAAGCTTAGTCTAGAAGAATGATATTATAGCATTAGGAGACTTCAGTTATCTGGACATGTGTTGGTGCTCTCTTAGCCAAAACCAGATTGTAGAATAATTTGTTTATGTGCCACTAAAAGGTGAAAGAAAACAATGTGATGGTACTTCTTTCTGCACATGAATCTAATCAAGAGGAAGGAACCAGTTGCTAGAGTAGAAAAAGACAGGAATCTTGGGGAGAAATCCATCTGGGAATTTGTGATGGAGAAAGAGAGGCAAGATAGTCATATGAGAATTCTCATGTGAAACTTCAATTTGGGGAGAAGAGATTTCTTTTTTTTATTTATTAATACTTTTTATTTGCAAAACATATGTATGGGTAATTCCTAAACATTAACCCTTACAAAGCTTTCTGTTACAAATTTTTCCCCCCTACTCCCCACCCCTCCCCTAGATGGCAGGCTATCCACTACATGATAATTATGTTAGAATACTTAATAAATCAAATATATGTATAGTTATTACATCATTTGTTTTGTGCAGGAGAAATAGTATCTACAAGAAAGAATAATCTGATAAAGGAAATACAATGCAAGCAAACCTCAATAGAGAACATGAAAATGTTATGTTGTGGTCCACATTTCACATCCCTCTCTCTGGGTGTATATGACTTTCTTCACTGTACAATTGGAACTGGTCTGAAGCATTTCATTGTTGAAGAGAGTCATGTCCCTTAGAACTGATCCTCATATAGTATTGTTGTTGCCGTGTATAATGATCTCCTGGTTCTGTTCATTTCACTCAGCATCAGTTCATGCAAGTCTCTCCAGGCCTCTCTGAAATCGTCCTGCTGGTCGTTTCTTACAGAACAATAATATTCCATAACATTCATATACCATAATTTATTCAGCCACTCTCCAATTGATGGGCATCCATTCAGTTTCCAGTTTCTAGCCACTACAAAAAGGGTTGCCACAAACATTCTTGCACATGTGGGGCCCTTTCTTTCTTTTATGATTCCTTTGGGATATAAGCCCAATAGAAACACTGCTGGGTCAAAGGGTATGCACAGTTTGATAACTTTTTGAGCATAGCTCCAAATTGCTCTCCAGAATGGTTGGATCCATTCACAGTTCCACCAACAATGCATCAGTGTCCCAGCCCTCCCATATCCCCTCCAACATTCATCATGAACTTTTCCTGTCATTTTAGCCAATCTGACAGGTGTGTAGTGGTACCTCAGAGTTGTCTTAATTTGCATTTCTCTGATCAATAGTGATTTGGAGCACCTTTTCATATGATTATAAATAGTTTAAATTTCATCATCTGAAAAGTGTCTGTTCATATCTTTTGACCATTTATCAATTGGAGAATGGCTTGAATTCTTATAAATATGAGACAATTCTCTATATATCTTAGAGATGAGACCTTTATCAGAACTCTTAAATGTAAAGATGATTTCCCAATTTGATGCTTCCCTCCTAATCTTGTCTGCATTAGTTTTGTTAGCACAGAAACTTTTTAACTTAATATAATCAAAATTATCTATCTTGTGTTCAATTAAGAGTTCCAGATCTTCTTTGGACATAAATTTATTCCATCTCCACAAGTCTGAGAGGTAAACTATCCTATGTTCCTCTAATTTGGTTATAATATAACTCTTTATATCTAGATCATGAACCCATTTAGATCTTATCTTGGTGTGCGGTGTTAGGTGTGGGTCCAGCCTTAATTTCTTCCACACTAGTTTCCAATTTTCCCAGCAGTTTTTGCCAAATAGTGAGTACTTATCCCAAAAGCTGGGGTCTTTGGGTTTATCAAACACTAAATTGCTAACGTTATTACCTAGCTTGTCCTGATATCCTATCCTATGCCACTGATCGACTGCTCTATTTCTCAGCCAGTACCAAATGGTTTTGATGACCGCTGCTTTATAATATAGTTTTAGATCTGGTACAGCAAGGCCACCTTCATCTGTCTTTTTTTTCATTAATTCCCTTGAAATTCTTGACCTTTTGTTCTTCCAAATGAACTTTGCTACTATTTTTTCTAGATCTCTAAGATAATTTCTTGGGAGTTTGATTGGTATGGCACTAAATAAGTAAATTAGTTTGGGTAGTATTGTCATTTTTATTATATTCACTCGGCCTACCCATGAGCACTTAATGTTTTTCCAATTGACTAGGTCTGATTTTATTTGTGTGGAAAGTGTTTTGTAGTTTAGTTCATATAGTTTCTGACATTTTCTTGGCCGATAGATGGGGAGAAGGGATTTCAAGGCATTTTGAGATGGGTAGGAAACAAAAGACAAAGCTTACCTAAGGAAAAAATAAATAGAATTTCATGCTCAATGACAGTATTTCTACGTAGATTCAGAACTGGTTGAATGACCTGATCCAAGAAGTTTGATGTCCACTTAGAATGAAGTGTTGAGTGTCTCAGAGAGGTCAGCCCAAGTGGGGTCAGAAGCTCTACAGAATGAAAATGCAAAGAGAAGCAATTCTAACTAAGAGAAAAAAGGGTGTGTGTGTGTGTGTGTGTGTGTGTGTGTGTGTATGAACTAAAGAATGATATAATTGCATAGAGAACTCACAATTTTAAAAAGGCTTTTTCAACTATGTATGGTGGTCCATGAGGCTGGATCCTTACTTGAGCTTGGGAGTTCTGAGCTGCATTTTGTCTAAGACAATAGGATATTTGCCCACATTTTTATACTGGTAGGGTGAGCTCCCAGGAGTGGGGAGCTATTAGACTCTCTAAGGAGATTCAAACAGGTTCAGGTTGGGGAAAGTCAAAGCCTGATGTGCTCTTCAGCACTGGGATTGACTCATGAGTAATCCCCACACTTCCAGACTCTGTAAAATAGCATTATCCAACCTCAAAAAAAATTGTATAGCAGATGGAAGCAAGTTCAAGTAATGGAGGATGAAGATAGGACCATGCATACCATATCTTACAGGCTGGTCTGGTTCCTAATGTTTGGAATTGACTTGAACTGGTGAATCATCTAACAGTTAATCAAAGGAAGTTTAACTAGTCAGTTAGCAGAGTTTGTTGGGTGTGGTGACTCCATGATAGTGAGACATCAGCCAAATCTGAGGGGGACTAACTCCTCATGGGTTGGCATTCTATGCCCTATGTGACTAGGAGGCCCCTCTTAGACCTACCAGATCTCAGGGATAGCTTCCCTACCTTATGAGGAGAAATCCTAGAAAACAATCAAATGAAAAAACAGAAAAACTAGTCTTGTTTCCATGGCAGATATTGATCCTTCCACAGCATGGTCTTATAAGAATTGTATCAGGAGTGCTGAAGCTTAGAATAAGCTAAGACTGACAAGAAAAGCTAAGGACAACAAAAAAGGGGTTTTTTGGCTTGGTCATTCATTTGTTTCATTTTGCTTTGCTTTAACTATAATGGGGAAAAGAAAAAGGCAGGTAAATGAACATCTGAGAAAGGAAACAGTGTTCACAAAAACCCCAGCACGTCTATATCACATTAGATTAATCTAATTTCCTTTTTCCCCTTTTTGTATAGGGTTACTAGACTGGAAGGTCAAGGGAATATGATTATTACAGTTTGTATTTCAGTAAAGCATCTGATAAAATGCTATTTTATGGAAGCTGCAGGCTAGATAAAAGTATAACTCAGTAGATTCAGAACTGGTCAATTGGTCAGATCTAAGGAATCTGATTTTCATTTGGAAGGAAGTCTTGAGTGGAGCGTCTTCCATGCTTCTGTCTACCTTCTGTTCTACATTTTACTCAGTAACTTAGATGAAGACAGCATGCATATAAAATTTGCAGATGATACAGAGCTTGTCATTCAGACTTGCCACCTCAATGTCATCCATGATTCCTCACTTGCACTCACTCCACCTATTCAGTCTGTTGCCAGACCTTGTCTTTTCTGCTTTCACAACATTATATATGTATGTATGTGTCTGTGTGTATGTGTATCTATCTCCATATATATAATATATGAAGATAGATTTGTGGATATATATATATATATATATATCCACGTCTCTATCCATCCACTTATATAGCAACTACCATGGTGCAGTCCCTTTACCTCACACTTGGACTACTGTAATATCCTCTTGGTTGGGGTCCCTGCCTCTCTCTAATCCATTCTCCATTCAGCTGTTAAAGTGATTTTCCTAACATAGACTTCTGACCATGTCTCTTTCCTATTTAAAAAACACTAGTATCTCCCTGTTACCTCCAGAATCACATATGAAATCCTCTGATTGGAATCCAAGCCTGTTTCCTTCCTCTATCTTCAGTCTTCTTTTACCTTTCACAGTACTTTGTTGTTCTTTGCTCATAATACTCCATCTCCTAACTCTGGGCCTTTCCTTTTGCTATCCTTTGCTCCCCTACCCCTCCTTCCTGGGATGCTCTTTCTCCTTATCAACACATCCTGGATTCTTTTGAGACTTAACTCAAATCCAAATCCAAAAGGGTTTTCCAGATCCCTCCCTCCCCAACTCCATAGCATATATTTTGTATGTACATTTTTTTGCATTAAAGACAAGATTGAGTTATGATAACAATATAATAATAATAATATTAAGTATGAGTGCCTTCCCTCTATTGATGATCTCCAATTAGTTGCTTGCATTTTTCCTTCCACATTAGACTGTGAGCTCCTTGAGAACAGGCTTTTTGCTTTTTGCTTTTATTTCTATTCCCAGTCTTTAGCTGTGTCTGACACTTAGTAGCATTTAAATGCCTGACTGATTTAATGGTGGAGTCAGGAACAAAAATTTAACTTCGTGAGTACAAGGTAGAAAATTCATGATGAGACAGAACTAAATGTGGAGGGGCTTAATGGAATGCAAATTTAATCCAAATGAACATTATAATATAGCAGCTGACTTTTTTTTAAAGACTAATATAATCTTGGGCATCTGTATGTTTCTAATATATTATTTATAACATTTATTTAAAATTTATTTAAAAATTGAATTCCAGATTTTCTCTCTCCATCCAGTATCTCTTACTTATTGAGAAAACAAACAATATAATATAAATTATATATTAAAATCATACAAAATGCATTTCCATATTAGCCATTTTACAAAAATAAAATAGAAAAATAAAGCGAAAAATTGTACTTGAATTTGTATCCTAAGTTCATCAATTCTCTCTTTGGAGGCAGATATCATTTTTCATCATGAGTCCTTCAGAATTATCTGGAGTCACATGTGCAAGAATGTTTGTGGCAGCCCTTTTTGTAGTGGCTAGAAACTGGAAACTGAGTGGATGCCCATCAATTGGAGAATGGCTGAATAAGTTATGATACATGAATATTATGGAATATTATTGTTCTGTAAGAAATGACCAGCAGAATGATTTCAAAGAGACCTGGAGAGACTTGCATGGACTGATGCTGAGTGAAATGAGCAGAACCAGAGATTATTATACACGGCAGCAACAATACTATATGATAATCAATTCTGATGGACATGGCTCTCTTCAACAAGGAAATGTGTCAAACCAGTTCTAATTGTTCAGTGAAGAGAGCCATATACACCCAGAGAGAGGGATATGAGATGTGGACTGCAACGTAACATTTTCATGCTCTCTATTGATGTTTGCTTGCATTGTGTTTCCTTTCTCTGATTTTTTTTCTTGTAGATAAGATTTTTCTTGCACAGCAAGATAAGTGTGGAACTATGTATACATATATTCGACTTCTCAAGTATTTTATCATAATTAACATATAGTGGACTTCCTGCCTTCTAGGGGAAGGGTGGGGACTAGGGGGTAAAATTTGTAACAGAAAGCTTTGTAAGGGTCAATGTTGAAGAACTACCCATACATATGTTTTGCAAATAAAAAGCTTTAATAAAAAAAAGAATTATCTGGAGTCATTGTACTGTTATTGTCAGAGTAGCTAAATCTTTCCCAGTTGGTCATCCTTAGAATATTGCTGTTTACTACATACAGTGTTCCTTTGGTTTTGCTCATTTAACTTTGCATCCGTTCATAAATGTTTTCCCAGGGTCTTCTGAAACTACTCTCTTCAGCATTTCTTATAGTACAAAAGTATTCCATCATAACCACATATTATATACATTGCTCAACTGTTCTCCAATTGATATTCCTTTAATTTCCAATTCTTTGCCACCACAAAAAGAACTACCGTAAATAATTGTGTACATATAGATCATTTTTCTTTTTGCACATCTTTAAGAGAGTCAAGTCATATCCAAGACTAAGCTGGTAATAGCATCAATCTTCTCCTTGAGGACAGTGTTCACTACCACATGGCCATTTTAGAATGATTATTGACCAATTTAATAGCATTAGAGTAAGGATGACCAAAATGGTGAGGAGCCTTGAGTTGATGCCATATCAGAATTGGTCGAAGGGAATGGGGAGAGTTAGCCTGGAGAAGAGAGAGAACTTTCAGGGGGTCCAGACTATGGAATGAGAGCTGTCTGGAAAGTATTTAAGGGCTGTCAGGTAGAAGTTGCTTTGGCCCCCTGAGGATAGAATCTAGGAGAAAAGGCTGAAATTGGGGAAAAATAGGCAGGTTTAGGCTTAATGAAAGGAAAAACTTCTTAAAATTTATGGCCATTTTAAAGTGGAAGAGGCTTGCTTCCTCATGGTTTTGCTGGTAAATATTTAACAACTAGCTCTCTAGGGGAAAAATTATATGTAGAACACATTTTTAAGTTTAATCTGAATAATGAACAATTCCTCCAGCACTTTCTTTAGTCTAGACAATTTACCAAAAACAAATCAAGCCCTGGTTTGTTGCCTTTCATGATTTCTGAGATAGAAATTTTGGCATTGAAAATTTAACAATTGGCTACTCTGAGCTATATATAATACAAATATGCCTCACTAGTAATTGTCTAGGAATATCTAGAGGAGATCTATCTATGTCAATATTATTTGTCTGGCCTATTATTGATGGGATTATATTTTAGGTATAGGTTACATGAAACCACTGCCTAGTCCATTTTGACTCTTGAATTCTGTGATTGGGACTCCATGTCCAGTGTATTTTCCATTTCATTATAATTCCTCCTCCATTCCCATCCTGCCTTCTTCTACCTTCCTGCTTTTATTCTTATGTTCTCCAGTGCCCGGCATAGACTCCTATCCAAATATCTGTGTTGAATTCTGCTTTCTTCTTGAAGGGCCATATCAGCTGCCACATTTTTTTTTAATTTTTATTTTATTTGCATAACATATGTGTGGGTAATTCTTCAACGATAACCCTTACATAGCTTTCCGTTACAAATTTTTCCCCCCAACTCCCCACCCCTCCCCTAGATGGCAGGATATCCACTACATGTTAATTATGTTAAAATATTGCCACATTTTTTTTTAAGAATTCTTTCCTGCTACACCCAAAGGGCTATAAAACTATGCACACCCTTTGATCTGGAAGTCTCACTACTGTGTCTATATCCCAAAGAGATCATAAAAGAGGGAAAAAGACCCAACTGTGCAAAGACTTTCGTAGCAGCCCTTTTGTGGTAGCAAGGAATTGGAAATTAAATGGATCTCCTTCAGTTGGAGAATGGCTGAATAAGTTAAGGAATATGAATGTTATGGAATATTATGGAATCAGCAGGATGATTTCAGAGAGGCCTGGAGAGACTGACATGAACTGATTCTGAGTGAAATGAGCAGAAGCAGGAGATCATTGTACACAACAACAAGATGATTGTATAATGATCAGCTATGACAGACATAGCTCATCAGCAATGAGGTGATCCAAGACAGTTCCAATAGATGTGTGTTGAATTATGCCATAGGCATTCAGAGAAAGAACTATGGATAATGAATGTGGATTAAAGCACACTCTTCACCTTTTTTACTTTTTCTTTCTCATGTTTTTTTTTCTTTTGGTCTGATTTTTCTTTCTCAACATGACTAAAATGGAAACATGTTTAAAGTGATTGTACATGTGTAACATATATCAGATTGCTGTCTTGGGGAGAGAAGAGGTAAAAGAGGGAGGGAGAGAAAATTTGGAACTTAAAATCTTACAAAAATGAATGTTGAAAACTATCTGTGCATGTAATTGGAAAAATAAAATACCATTGTGAAAAAGGAATTATTTCCTGAACAACTATTCTCAGTGTTCCTGACCTCTTTGCATATTCCATCATCTTCTGTTTGACTTCTAGCAGGTACTTATGATGTTTTACCTACATTTATTTCTTTACTTAGCCTCCATTTTAGGTGGGAAGCTTCTGGAGGGCAGGGCCTTTGTTCCCCATCACAGTGTATTTCACTAGTTTAATACTGTCATCTCATTGGGGTTGGATTCTCTCTCCATCAAGTCAGATAGCAATCCATCTCTGCCTTCTCAACTGAAGTGATCTATGCTTTGTGTCTTTCTATAAATTTTCTGCAGAGAATTCATCCGCCCTGCTGGATTCCTTCCTCTGTGTCCTTTAATCATACTGCTTAATAAATGTTTGTTGAATTGATTTGAAGGATTCGACTCCAATAGCTCCCTGACAATATGATTTGATTTACACAAATCCTCCACGGGCTCTACTCTTTTGGAACACATCTATCGCAAAAGGTGAGGTCACAGCACAAAAACAATTCAGGAAGATTAAGCCAAACCCAGATATCTTCCTGCAAAATTCTGATGAGTTTTGGGGTCTTTTTTAAAATAGAAAACTAAGAAATGTGGGATTTCTTATCACTGGAGAACTTTTAGGCAAGGGAAGAAAAAAAAAAACAGAAGATGGAAAAAAAAAACCATCTCCAGCCTTTTTAGACGGTCCTCCAACATCCTGATAAAGGACTGTTGCCATGGAAGCAGGCAAGGAGAGCTCCTTGGTTGAGCTGAAGCAAGTGTCTACTGAAATCCTTGGAGGGTTTTCTGGTTTTGAACTAGGAAGGTCTATACTAATGGCTGACCAGACACATTGGTGGAATAGGCAGCTAGCTCCCTGATAATGTGACATGAGAAGCACCGAAAGGACTCAAAGATCCCATCCAAGTTCACAGATGTTTTCCACCTCAAATTGTGGGAGTCCGTGGACCCTAGGCTAAGAACTACTGGTTTAAAACCTCCTTGTATGTCTTTATGCTTTGGACTGGTATCACCTATCTGGGGTACTATGTTCTATAAGACCCTAATCCTTGATAATCATCATTATAAATGTTATTATTATGAGGCAGAGATATATGTAGGAACTGTGACTTAGCCCCTGGGGGGGCTAGAGGAGGACATACAAAGGCCACAGAGTGAGGGAGGCTTCCATCCCCATGTGCTAGACCTCTCTTCGGAGATTCTGCCTTGACATTTCCTTTCTTCTCCATTCTTTGGGCGAACTATATGGAACCAGAGAATGCCAGAGCAGGGAGAGACCTTCCCAATCATCTATTCTGACCTCTTCATGTCACAGAGAAAAAGACTTGTCCAAGTTGAAAGGAATTGGAATTCCAGTCCTGATTCTGCCATTGATTACTGTGTGACCTTGGCCAAATTGCTTAATTTCTCTAAGTCTCAGTTTCTTTATTTATTAAATGAAGGAGTGTGACTATTGGTCGCTGGGTTCTCTTTCATCTAGGACCCTCGGTAGCAGAGCTGCGATTCAAACCAAGGTTTTCTGACTCCCAGTGCAATTCTCTTTTCCATACACTCAACTTTTCCCCAAATCACTCATGATTTCAGTTCTGCTATGCCAAGATTTTGGTCCCTCCCTGTCTCCACCTCCTTCATATTTATGTGGGTTCCAATGGTATTGTCTGAAACCCTTCCCTGGGGGCTTATCAGAGTGTTTACAGTGCCTGGCAAGGAGTAGCTCCCTTAATAAATGTCTTTTGCTTAATTCATTGATCAGAAATTCATGAGTAACTACCATGAGTATCTTCTTTCTTAGAGTTTTTTTGCAATTTAATTTTTTAAATGAAAACTTACTTTCTTTCCTTTCAACCCCTCTTCCAGCTGAGAAAATATCCCCCCAAACAAAAGAAAACAAAACCTTGGAAGAAATGCATAATCAAGAAAAGAAATTCTGGCATTGGCCACTTGCAAAGCCATTATATCTCAATCTGATTTGGAATCCATTGCTTCTCTCTATCAGGAGGTGGGTGGCCAGTTTCATCATGAGTCCTCGGGAGTCAAGACTGGGCTTTGTGATGATCAGAACTTTCTGTGAATTTTAAGCTGGTGCTCCTAATGTCAAGCTGAATGCCAGGGGATCAAATGTGTTGGTATTGGTGTAAGATATCAAGCATCACACTCGCTCTCTGCTATAGTTCTTAATGACCCTCTGCAGTTTTATGATCATTGTAAAAAGAAATCATAGCACATATCAGAAATATGCCTCCCAATCACAGCAGAGGGTGAAAATTTAGAAGAAAGCATTTTAATAATCCAAGACTTTGCCCATGGCAAATATTAATTATTGGAGAAATAGTAATTATCTCAGGGAGAAGAAATAATTTGGACTACCATCCCAACGTTGTTTAAGAAAGCAAATGGGTATTTTGGGTCAGTGAGGATAGGTGATTTTAAAATAAATTCTTGTCAGGCAATTTTTTTTGTTTTAGCAACTGTGCTATTGACTTGCTAAGTGGTCTTGGACAAGTCATTTCTTTTGATTGATTTCATTTCTCAAATCTGCAAAATAAAGAGTTTGGAATCAATATTCTCCAAGGTTCCTCCCATCTCTGACATTTTCTGGTCTTAGATCCTTTACAACTCTGATATTCTGTGTTCCAACTTCCTCCTGTCATCTCCTCAACTCGGACTGGCTTGAAAGAGCTGATTGTTAAATGTTCAGTGTCGGTATTTACACCTCAGATATCAACAAACACTACAAGTCAGCCCTTCATTTGTTGTTTTGTTGATTGCTAAACTTAGGAAAGGGATGGAGACGACTTCAATGGTTCATATTAAACTTGAAAGTAAAATGTAACTCATTTCACCCCAGAGAGCTCCTTGGTAAACATTTGCCAACATACCACTCGGTGTAGTGAAAAGAGCACTCAATTCTTAGTCAACAGAGTTGACATCAAATTATGACTCTACTTATTATTAATATTATTATTGTGTTATCTAGGACAGCTCACATTACCTAAGTTTCTTTTTCTATAAAATTGGAAAAGTGAACTAGATTAATTCCTAGGTGCCTTCCAACTTTTAGGTCTGCGATTCTGCAGATCTTATTTATGCCACTGTCTTGCGTGTTTTATACTAAAAATGGGATAAATGCCTTCCCTTCTCATTAACTCGGTTGCCTTATCTGTAAAATGGGTATTGGACGATGACGATGATGATGCAAATAATAATAGCAAAAATTTATATAATGAAGACAACTACTAAATGCTTTAAACTTATTATCTCATTTTTTATCCTCATAAAAACCCTGAAGATACAGTGCTATTATTATCTCCATTTTATAGATGAGGCTAACAGAGGTTAAGTGATCACAAAGTGTCTAAGTATGAATTTGAACTCAAGACTTCCCTGATTCCAGGCTCCGGACTAGAAGCTTTCAGAGATCCTTTGGAATGATGACATTCTGTACATCTGTGATGAACTAGCCAAGTTCAGTTGAATAATTCCTTGGTCGATTTAAATGTATTTGTCTACCAGATTATCAAAGACTGAGCGTAACTGACCTTCCCACCAAGAGCCTTCCATGATTGAATATCTTTCTCCACCTATCTCAGGGATCTTCATACTTTCTTTGTTCTATCATCTCTGTAATGAATTATCATTTCTGCAAGCCTGTGGCATTGGCTTTTTCACTGGGGCTAGTGAAGATCCCAGTTCTCCTTCTCTTGAATCTCTGAAGGCTGGTTAAAGTAATTTAAAAAAGGCACTGCTCACGGCAGTGAAGGAGGAAATGAGGCTTTGTGATACAATCATGAGAATTAAGAGATCAAAGGGACATTCAAGATCAGCTAGTTTGACCTCTTAACTTGACTGATTTAACAGATGGAGAAAATGAGACAGAGAGATTAAGTGGGCATCTCCTAGGTGGGAAAAACAGCATTGAAACCCAGGTCCTCTGATTCCAGATTCAAGGCTCTTGGGCTATGTGGTCTCTAAGGCCCTGTCCATCCCTGCCATTTCATCTTCTAAGGAACCTCCCTGTTCTGAGTGTTCTAAGATCCTTTGAAACTTCAGCATCTTCTATGGGGTGTGTGTGTAAATATGTGTACACTTCTTCCTTTCCCTCCTTCCCACTTCCCTCCCTCCCTCTCCCCTCCCTTCTTCTCTTCCTCCCTTTCTCCTTCCCTCCTTCCCTCCTTCCCTCCTTCCCTCCTTCCCTCCTTCCCCTCCTTCCATCCCTCTCCCCCCTCTCCTCCCTTTCCTTCCTTCTTCCCTTCTCCTTCCCTCCTTCCTTCCCTCCCTTTCTCCCTTTCTCCCTCTCTCCCTCCCTTCCTTCCTGGCATTGGAAATACAAAGACAAAACTAAAATAGTCCCTGCCCTCAAGTAGCTTATATTCTAATTAGGGAAAGTATATATGCTTATCAGTAATAAATTTTTTTTTCAAAAATTAGTGGTATACAGGGTCACTTATGACTGTGGAAACTTGCATGAGGGGGGAGCTCTTGGTTTGGGATTCCAGGTCAGAGGGAAGTGCTCAAGTGAAGTTAGAGGCACTATCACAGGATTAGAGGTGCTCACACTAATATAATGCCTCTTATTTTTTTTTAATGAATTGGCAAAGAAGAAAAAGCCCCACCACAGAAACTTACTGTGGGAATAGGGGTTCATCTTCAGAGGAGGACACTCAAGTAAAATAGCTTTTTCTATCCCCAAGAGTAATATGAAATGGCTCTGTGCCCAGAGAGAATTTATAGAAGAACTCAAAAAAAAAATTAAATCAAATGAGAGAAATTGAGGAAAAACTAAAAAAAAAAAAAACACCATTCATGAAAAGTAAAAAGATTATTGGAAAAAAAGTTAACCCACTAGAAATGGAGATATAGAGTCTCAAAGATAAAAATAACTCTTTAGAAATTATAATTGGTCAAGGGGAAGCCAGTGAAGCTAGGAGAAATAACAAGAAATAACAAAATAGATTATGAAGAAAGAGAAAATAGATCAGAATGTTAAACATCTTATAAGAAAAACAACAGATCTGGAGAACAGATCAAGAAGAGAAAATATAAGAATAATTGGACTGCCTGAAAGTAGTGAACAAAAAAACAACCCTGACAAAATATTACAAGAAATAAATAATCTTAAAAAATTGTGCTGGAATGGTAGAACATGAGGGGAAAGTAGAAATAGAAAAAAATCCACCAATCACTACCTCAGTGGGATCCTTCATGGAAAACACATAGGAATGTTATTGCCAGATTTCAAAACCCCAGATCAAAAAGAAAAATTTGCAAGAAACAAGAAAAAATATTCTAATACACTGAAGTTAGAATTAGAATTGTACAGGACTTTGCAGCAGCCACAATAAAAGACTGTAGGTCCTGTAATCGTATCTACTGACAATCAAAAAAGAATTAGTCCTACAGCTAGGAATATCATATCTAGCAAATTTATCTGTAACATTGAATGAGAAAAAAAGACATTCAATGAACTTGGAGATTTTCTGGACTTTCTATTAACCAAACTTGAACTTAATAGAAGATTTAACATATAAGAGCCAATATCAAAAATCCAATTTCAAGCAACTCAACATAGACAAATGGTTGATGTTTTTTTTAACATGGGAAATATATACCACATGTTCAAGATGGACATCAATAGGGTTAAATAGGCACCACTACATATATACCATGAAAGGTATCTCACCTTCCAAAATCTATACAGAAATAAGGGGGGAGGGATGGGTTGAGGGTAAAGCAAAGTGTTAGAAGAAGACAAGGGGAGGGATTCATGGTTGGGGGGGAGGGTAAGTAATAGCAAGGCAAGTTAAAGAGTATAATTAAAGCAAAGAGTCAGTAGGTCTAGGAAAGATATGTGTCTGTGTATGGGGGCAGAGTGTGTGTATATGTATATATCTACATAAATATATCCTTTCTTAATTATAGCCTGTTTGAGAGTGGTGGGAGGGATAAAAAGGGGAAAAAGTAAAAAAAAAAGGTGCATAGCAGAGAATGAAAGAGCAATTTACAAGAAAATAAAGAAAATATAGATACTCATGAATATAATTTCTTCTAATATGTGTGTATATATATATATATGTACATATGTATACACACATTCACACACATGAACACACCCCGCTTGAACTGGTAATTTGTCATATATTTTGAATCCTTCCTGATATTCTGCTGGGCACATGACAGTGTAAATAAAAAAAATAGTGGGTTGCATTGGGAGAAATTAAGAAAGCGATTTTATAGGAAATAGTACATGAAATGAGAGCCTTGAAAGGAGTTAAGGATTCTAGGGGTAGAATTGAGCAGGGGGAGCATCTAGGCAAAGGGGATAGCCTATGCAATGGCATAGGAGATGGAGTGTCACATCTCAGAAAACAACCAATGGGCTAGGAATGGGGTTGACACCTAAGCTGTGGGGCAGGGGAGGGATGAAGAAAAAGAATTTCCTGAAGGTCACGGTCCCTACAGTTAACAGCAAACAAGGCAGACTGTTCCAGAGCTCAGTAGCTCCCAATGGGTCCCCTTGGTTGCAGGTGAGCTGCCCTTCCTCTCGCTCCAGCTCTCTGATTCTGGGATTGTCTGTAAACACAGAAAGCTGAGAAGAGCTGCCTAGTAATTATCTGCATCTTTTTTTTTTTGCTTTGCTCCTTTCCCCTTGTCATGTTTCATTTCACAGCCATTTTCCTGAGAATGAGGTTGGGTAGAGCTGAGATGTGTTGGGCCTCATCTGTCACAACATATTGAAAGCAACTCACAATTGTGTACAGATTGTGTAACACCTTTCGATGAGTCTTATTTCCTTTCCTTAGATGGTGCTAATAGGGTATGAAAGGAAAACACGATTACAGGGATGATTATTATGGTGCCTTGCAGAGGCCCAAAGTCTCTTGAATGGTTTGGAATTAAAAAGAATTGGTTTCACTAAGAAATCCATCTTACTGTCCCAGAGATGACAACCTAATTTTTTATTAGCTGGTGACCCAAGAAAGTTCCCTGCCTTCCTCTTCCATCTAGAGATTTCTTATTTTTAATTTTTAATGTTGCATTCATGCCATTTTCTATATTATTGTCAATCCTCAGTGACTCCTTACCCATAACTGTCTTTTGTAAGAAATAAAAAAAAAATCCAGTTAAGCAAGGCATGTCAGTGCATCGGCTCCCTGCGCTAATATACGCCTCTTTCTGCACCTGCAGTTCACCTCTCTGTGGAGACCCTGGAGACCTCTGAAGTATTGTCTGCTCACTGCACTGATCAGAATTCTGAAGTCCTTCTGTGTTACTTTATGATATTATTGAGCACTGCCTCTGGAACTTTAAATCCTGCCTATAATATTATTCCCTGTGAGACCTCAGGCAGTTTTTATTGAGCCTCCCTTTTCACCTCTGGTGAATGAGGGGGTTAGTCTCTGAGCTCCCTTCCATCTGATCTCCAAATATGTGGTTCTATGTGTGACTGGGGTCAAGTCTCTTCCCTTCCCTTTCCTATGCCTCAGTTTCCTCCTCTGTAAAATGAGGGGTTGGATTAGATGGCCTCAGCAGTCTTGTCTAGGCCTAGATTTAGGATCCCATGATTCTATTGAATAAAATCTTCTCTGGTTCTGCTTACTTTGCTTTGGATCACTTCATACAAGTCTCCTCAGTGTGAATTCCTCATATTTGCTCTTTCTTACTGTGCAATAATATTCCTTGACAACAATAGTGCACGATTTGTCCAGCCATTTACCAATCAATGACACCCACTTTCCTTCCTGCAGATTTCTCTGAAGCCCAGGGAGAGAAAAGCTAGGATATAGCCTATCCAACTACAGTAACAAGAAGCCTTTTTTTCTGGGTCTCCTTTGATGAGGAGAGAGAATGATTTGAATGAATGAATGAATAAGTGAGTGAATGAAGAAAAAAGCATTTATTAAGTACTTATTATATGGCAGGTACTGTGCTAAGTGCTAAAGATACAGACAAAAGCAAAGACAGTCCTTTCTCTTTCTTCCAGCTCTGAATCTATGACCCTATAATTTAGTTACCAGTATTTTGGTTTGGAAAGTTTCAGGGATGGTGAATGGAATCATAGGGGAAGAAATTTACACACTCTGCTTAATAGCAATGGCAGCATTGCATTGATAATGAATCTAGAACTGGAAACCGGCTAGGGATGGAAAGAGATGAAGGGAATATGAAATAAATCAGGTGGGTAAGATGGCTGGAGAGAATATTGAAACATGATTGGAGATGGCTACATCTAGTAGGGCCATTGGAGGCACTCATCAATCATGGCTCCATGGAGTTTTGGAGAGAAAGGAGTTAAGCCCTATAAGGTCTAAATGGCGGGGAACAAGGTGGTCGGGATTAGAAAGTTTGGTGTGCTGTTTTCAGTCTCTTAAGGAAGAAGAAGCCCATCCATATCCTAGTAGAAGGTTTTCATGAGTTGTGGTGGCTTCCCTGATGAATCTTCTGCCCTTTTCATCCTTAATGAGACTAGTCTTCAGGGGAGAGAAACCTGGGCTGGGACAGATTTTACTCCAAGCCTGTTTAACCTGGCAGGATTTGTCAAAGATCTTACTATAGTCTTCAAAACTTGAGGGTCACTTCTGGGCCATGAGGAGGAATTAAAGGAGGCACTGAGTGGAAGGATGAAAATAAGATGGAATACTACCTCATATTTCTATAGCACTTTCAGCCTTATTTCACCTTTCTCCTATAATCTTCTTTGATTTTTTTTCCTTTTATTGTATTCTGAATGGAAACACCAAAATGAGCATTTTCATAAACACCACTGAGTGCAAGAAGAAGATTCCACATGAAACAGTGAATCTTTATTTAATGCTGCTTTAAATATTGATCTAGATCAATTTAATTATTTATTTAATTTTTTTTCTTTATTAAAGCTTTTTATTTGCAAAACATATGTATGGGTAATTCTTCAACGTTGACCCTTACAAAGCTTTCTGTTACAAATTTTTCCCCCCAACTCCCCACCCCTCCCCTAGATGGCAGGATATCCACTACATGTTAATTATGTTAAAATACTTGACAAATTAAATATATGTATACATACATAATTCCACACTTATTGTTGTGCAAGAAAAATCGTATAGACAAGAAAAAAATCAGAGAAAGGAAACTCAATGCAAGCAAACATCAATAGAGAGCATGAAAATGGTGTGTTGTGGTCCACATGACATAAATTGTTAATTAGCCCTATTTTCCAGGTAAAACTGTTCATCTTCTTTTCTTTGGTACAGTGAGGATTCCTATGAGAAATTAGAAATACAAATCTATGACCATTCCTTTCTCACAAGCAATATGTGGGTGTGATCTTTCTACCCAAGATCACATCTTTAGATGGTCTTCATGTCTTTGAATGGTCCATGTAATGATTGGCTCATAGGAAAAGATTTTTCTGAGGAGTACATTTTCTTAATTGTAGCTAGGCAAACAAATTTATTTTTTTAATATTCAGAAACTATCATTGCAAAAGAGAATTTCCTTTGGCTGAGAAGACCAGGCCCCAGATTCTTTTTTTTTTTAATTAAAGCTTTTTATTTGCAAAACATATGTATGGGTAGCTCTTCAACATTGACCCTTACAAAGCTTTCCGCTACAAATTCCCCTCCCAGTCCCCTCTCCTCCCCTAGATGGCAGGAAGTCCACTACATGTTAATTATATTAAAATACTTGACAAGTCAAATATATGTATACATATTTCCACACTTGCTGTGCAAGAAAAATCGTATCTACAAGAAAAAAAATCTGAGAAAGGAAACCCAATACAAGCAAACATAGATAGAGAGCATGAAAATATTATATTGTGGTCCACATTTCATATCTCTCTCTCTGGGTGTATATGGCTTTCTTCACTGAACAATTGGAACTGGTTTGAAACATTTCATTGTTGAAGTGAGCCTTGTCCATCAGAATTGATCATCATATAGAATTGTTGCCATGTATAATGATCTCCTGGTTCTGCTCATTTCTCTCAGCATCATTTCATGCAAGTCTCTCCAGGCCCCTCTGAAATCGTCCTGCTGGTCGTTTCTTACAGAAAAGTAATATTCCATAACATTCATATACCATAATTTATTCAGTGACTCCAATTGATGGGCATCCACTCAGTTTCCAGTTTCTAGCCACTACAAAAAGGGCTGCCACAAACATTCTTGCACATGTGGGGCCCTTTCCTTCCTTTAAGATCTCTTTGAGATATAAGCCCAATAGAAACACTGCTGGGTCAAAGGATATGCATAGTTTGATAACTCTTTGAGCATAATTCCAAATTGCTCTCCAGAATGGTTGGATCCGTTCACAGTTCCACCAACAATGCATCAGTGTCCCAGTTTTCCCACATCCCCTCTGACATTC